>JARVLU010000624.1:17582088-17595543 GCA_031762415.1 Simpsonichthys santanae | reverse complement strand
TTTTTTTTGTCTCCAAACCCTATGTGTCATTTTTCACCACTTTTATTGTCTGTCCAACAGATCTCACTTGTAAATGAATCTTCGAGGCTCAATGTGATTTATCTGTTTAAATAAAGGTTGAATGAATGAAGCTTTGGACGCTAAGGATTACTGTGCTGTACTTTACTTAGACCTGTCCAAAGCCTTTGATACAGCAGATCATGGCATCTTGTGCTACAAGCTCTCAGATACTGGCTTCTCAGATCAGACTGTTGGCTGGTCCACAAACTATCTCTCAGGTCAGAGGCAATGTGTTTGACATAACAGTACAGTATTTCATCTAGATACCTAATGGTCAGCAATGGTGTTCCACAAGACTCAGTTTTAGGTCCGACTCTTTATAATTTATACAAGTACTGTATAAATAATGTAGGTCTAAACATTCCTGACGCATCCTTGCATCTCTATACCGATGAAACTGTTGTCTATTGTCGAGCTAACACCGTTACCATGGTGTTCCAGCTTCTACAGTCTGCATCTGACATCATCCAGTCAGACTTATTCCATCTCAAGCTAAATGCTGACAAAACCAAAGGAATGTTGTTTTCCAGCAGAAAGTCGGTGCCAGCAACTCTTTCTCCTCTCTCATCCCTGCATGTGTTCCTATTGAGTTTGTAGATTCTTACAAATACTTGGAAATTTTGGTTGATGCACATCTCTCTTTTAAACCACATGTCGAAAATTTGATAAAGAAACTGAAATTAAAACTTGGTTTCTTTTTCAGAAATAGATCTTGCTTAACTCTGAATGCCATAAAACACGTTGTAACCGCTACCTTCCTACTGGCCATTGATTATGGTGACATGATTTACATGAATGCTCCTGCCAGCTCCTTGCAGATGTTGGATGCTGTCTACCATGGTGCACTAAGATTCAGTTGTAACTACCATACCCATCACTGCACCCTGTACTCCTTGGTCAAATGGTCATCATTATCTACACGTAGGCTCTCACACTAGTTCATTTTCTTCTATAAATCCCTGCTTGGTCTGCTACCTTCTTATATCTCCTCCCACATGTCACACAGTCAGTGGAGTTACAACATACTGGGTCAAAACAACTTAACACATGTAATACCTGTAGTGGGAGCTATAGGTGTCATGTGTGCACTACCTGGTACTCTTAGGTAGGGACCAGTCATGTGCCAGGTACATACTGAGCTGTGGAATGTATTGCAACTGAATATCTTTTTTAAGATATTATATTAACAAAACCAGTGGAATAACCATGGAGTACCTAATAAAACCAGATGTTCCAAATCCGGACATAATATCAAAGCTCCTGTTTTAATTTAAATGTTTTACAATGGACTGCAGTAGTTTATGTATTTGTTTTATTATCTTTTTTTTTTTTCATTTAGCCAACTCAGTTTTTTATTCATTTCAATTTGCATTATGAAGGTCTCAACCAGAAACAGGTGAAGTGCCCCCTCTGGGTCAGGAGGAGTCTTTGCCTCGGGTAGAAGAGTTTAAGTATGTGGGTGTCTTGTTCCTAAGTGATGGTAGGATGGAACAGGAGATGGATTGATGTATATAGATGGATCATGATCTCATCCTCAGTAATGAGGACGTTGCTTCAGTCGGTCATGGTGAAGAAAAACTTTAGTCGAAAGGCAAAGCTCTGGATTTACTGATCTGTCTATGCTGTCAGCCCTGACATGTGGTCAAAAAGTTTGGCTCTTGAATAAAAGAACTAGATCCCAGATATGAGCAGCTGGAATGAGCATCCTAGGGTGGACAGGCTCAGCCTGTGATATGGGATGCAGAGCTCCGTCATCTGTGGAGAGCTCAGCATAGAACTGCTGCTCCTCTGTGTCAGGAGTCAGTTGACGTGGGTCAGCATCTGATTAAGATGGCGCCTGAATACCTCATGTTTTGGACATGACCCCCAAGAGGATCTGGAGAGTGCCACTTGAGAGGAAGGTCTGGGTTTCTTCTCCTGGACCTGTTGCCTCTGCTGCCTGACTATGGATAAGGGGTAGAAGATGAAGATGGAGATTTTAAACATGTCAGCTTTCTGTTCTTGTGCAAAAACAGCAGCGGTAGAACCAAACTGCTTGGCAAACACATCCAAGACCCAAAAATAAACATATTGCATTCATCCAACTTTGTTCTCATTTTAGTGTTTACTGTGACCATTGCCAACACCTGCCCACAAAACCTCAACAACAGTGCTCCTGTAATGGCTAGGATGGTGTGGAAGGCTCTCCATTTTGTTTGGTCACTTCTCATTCCTGAGTGAATTAGAAAGCAGAAAACAGTAAGACTGCAATAACAGACCGCCAAGACAATGAAAGCAAAGATGGAAAAGTACAGGGTCATGGGGAAGACAGGGAAAGTCCCAGCTACAGTACTCAAAGTTATAAAGCTCAAGAGCAGAGCACAAACAAAGATGATGTTTCTGATTCTGACTCCGTTGGACTGTTTGAGTCTCATGTAGAAGATTGGGTGAACAACGGCAATGTAACGCTCCACACAGGTCAGGCAGTGAAATGTCGTCTGAGCAGGTGAACCAATGCTGACACAAAAATAACCCAACACCATCACTGTCGGAACACAGCTGTAGATGGCACAAAGGAAAGAAAACATCCCCAAAACATTGACAAGCTCCAGGACAGCCATGCAGTAGGTGAAGGCATCAGTGTGGCTGGTATGACCGGTCGTTGAGCTCTTATATTGTCTAAAACCCATCCAGAGGATGAGGAAGGACAAGGGGAGGATGAAGACAAGGTAACTTAAAGTGTTGGTGGAGTAGTGGATGGTGTTTCTGCTGTCATCAAAGCAAGAAAAGATGATGGGGTAGAGAGACTCATTAACGGGGCAGAGGAGTGGAGATGATAGAGGTCTGGAAGACGAGTTGATCAACATCTTTGATGACTTAAAACCTGAAAAGATGAAGTAGAAGGAATAAAATCATTTCAGTTGTAAAATCTACATGTCTTCAGCATGGCAAACTATTATCAGAATAAATAGTTTGTATTTCTTGAGGTGTTGTGGAATAATTATTAAGGGTGAAATGGAGACTCAACTTGAAAAAAGAAATCTTGAGAAAATCCAAGGGATTGAGACAATTTTGAGCAGAAAGTTGCTTCTTTCACAAAACACTTCAAGTTGGAACTTCAAGTTTTGTCCATTTTTGAGTTATGAAAGGACCAAGGTGGTGTGGGTGGTTGAAGTCATCCTATTGTTGTTATGCCTCTGACCCTGAAAGCAAAACAGGAGCATATAATTTCATAATGTAGATTGATTTTATTTTGTTTTATATCACTACTTTTATTACTTTTCATTTTATATGTTTTTATGAATGCTTATTGTTGTGTGTACCTTATCTGCGGTTTTTGTTAAAAAAAAAAATCAAGGTCAAGGGTCTTGTCATTCACATCACATGTGGTACACGTGGTAGAACACATTTGTGTAAATTGGGTCTCAATTACATCCAACAAAATTATAAATTGTAAAGAAAAACAGTAATAAGATCTAAGATATGAACTAAGAAAAATGCTAAAGAATATACTAAGCACTAGTTGCATAAAAACAATATGCATAACAACAGCAGCACAAACACAACAGGTCTCTCTTGAAAATGAGTTCTCATGACTCAATGAAACTAACATGAACAAATAAAGTTTGAATGAATGAATGACTATCATCTGCATAAATCACAGATGAGAACCTGATCCCCATCTCTGTCATGTGTTTGCCTCTTTTTCCTGTCTCAGCCTGTCATGTTTCATGGTTGGTTCTTCTTCTTCTTAGTGAGGTTTATTGGCGGTTGGCGAACCAAAGTGAAGCGCATTACCGCCACCAACGAAAGTCCCCGTAACACAGTCACCAAAGCAAACAAACCAAGAAATGTCCCAAAACCACCCAACATAGCACACCCACCCATCCCATAACGACAACCCAACAGAGAGAGTGAGTTCCCTGAAACCAACCTATGTATGGGCAGGCAAAAAAGGCCACAGCCCAAAACAATTAAAGGCTGATTAGCCAATCCAAAACCTGTCCAAAGAGACAAGATAATAAGGCCAATGTGCCCCAGGCACATAACAGTTGTACATAAATTTATAACATTGTTGTTCAACAAAATCAACTTATTATCATGCAAAGACATCAGCAGTTCATAAGACATTGCAGTTCTTGATGCTCAGGAAATTGAAAGTCAATCAACGTTGTTGAAATTCACTGGACAATTACATTTAGAGCAATGTTCACCCATCCTGGTCCTTAGAGCACACTACACTGTATGTGTCAGATGTTTACCTCTTTCAAATGAATTACCCATCTCCTAAGGACATAATCAAGGTCAGTCTGTTAATGACCCATTCACATTTATTAACAGTCTGGTTAAAGCAGGGAAACATCTACAATGTGCCGAACAGTGGGCCCTGGGGACCAGGAATGGACAGCAGATAGTGTCATTAGACTGGAAAACCCGTTCCATACACAGTTTTCTCCTTGTATATAAACCAAGGTGAAAAATAATAAAATGTATGATTTTGGTGCCAAGACTTCAATAGTATACAATCAGATCTATTTTGCTCTTCATGAACAAATTGAATGTGAATTCAATAGAACTCCAACCTTAATGCGGAGCTGAATTAGCTCTTCATTAAATGTAGATATACACAGAAATAAAATAAAATAAAAAAATAAAAATTGGCACATCCTAATGCCTCAATTTTGTAAAGGTAATACTTGTGTTTAGCTTTTATAATAACCATAAGTCAAAATATTTTAGAACTGCAGTCATTTGTGTGGATCTTGACAAATCAGAAATAATAAAAGCTTCTTAAGCTGAAACTTTTACACTCCATAAATATTCCATAAAATTTAAGCTGCTGCTTGAGGTTTACATGGTACAGCACAAGGTAGGGATTCAAAGGTCCCAGGCCAAGCACAAATATATTAATAGGACACTTTATGTGCTTTACAGGTTCTAACTATCAAAAATCCCACAATTCTCTGCAGCTCCAGAGACAAGTTCTTCTGTCTCATTTTACAGTCCAGGGAGCTCTGTATTTTATTAAACTATTATAACAGTAGATAAAAAAAGTAACTTGAGACAAAGTACCTCTGCCTGTTACTGTATTAGTGGCAAGTTGGAATTACTTACTCAGATCTTAATCTTCTTTGGACGATTATACCAGAAAGTTTAATATAATCCCAGCACACATAGAAAACTTAAGCTTTTTAACTCGTGTTATACTCATCCTCTAAGTGAACTGGCCACCGACCATGCACTCATCTATACAGTATATACACATTTCCAAAGCAGTGTATTAAAACTGCACTTTAACATTATTGCTGTTTTCCATGCATCCCTCAATTCCACGTCCCTATAGAAGTCAAACCAGATTCTTAAACTTTATCAGCACACTGAGGTATAAAATGCATTTGACACCCTTGGAAGACCTTTCAATCCTTCCACCAATCAATGACATGTACGATGGAGTGTTTGATGGGTGTATATGTGACATGCTAGTCAAGAACAACCTTGACGTCGGGCGGTTTGCCTTGTGCTCTCTTTGCGTATATATTTTTTATATTTTGTGGTCTTTCTTTGTCTTTCCTTTCTTTGTATCCTATTTAAAAAAAATAAAAAAAATAAAAATAAAAAAAAAGAACAACCTTGACTAGCAGGCTCAGAGAACTCATCCGTCCGTCAGTCTATGCATAAGTACACATGCAAGTTCTTATGTCATAAATTCTGTCAAATTGCTTTACAAAGCAGACAAGTGGAGATTTGGGCTTTAGTCAAATGAATCGCGATTGAAATAATAGTGTTGTTTTCTCTGGGAAACAGAAAGGAGGTCGTAAATTATAACAAAACTTTCTGCGTAAAAAAAAAAAAAAAAAAAAAAAAAAAAAAAAAAGGAAAGCAGTGGATAGCTGCACTCAGAGCTTAAATTGGACTGGAGCACAGCAGAGCTTACCTTCACCATCTGATGCCTGAAATGTACCCTGTTGGAGCTCACTTCCATCCATTCGTGTTCCCGCTTCATCGTCCTGCATGCAACATTTGAACAATGCTCTACATGGATCCAACAAATACACCTCACCACTATTTCTTTGAATATGTTGAGCAGCAGGTTCCAAATAGTATACATGAAAAGAAAAGAGCTGTGCAAAGTTCATGAATTGTTCATTTATTTGGATGTGTCACTGTGATTCTTTAAAATAAAAAAAAATGCCTTTTTTTAGAGGAAACAATTGTTGATGCACAAACTTACCATTTAAACAGTTTTTTTTTTTTAAGGAAAAGACGCTATCATGTTAATTAGAAATGCAAAGCAGGAAAACTGTTTAAAAAACAACTTGGATTCCAATATTTTAGTATGTTTTAGTTGTTGTCTATCTTTCCATGTTGATGCTTTAATGTAAAACTATTAAAAGCACTGAAATCTAGGTTTCATGCAATAAATCATATTATTTGTGTCAATTACTGACATTTATGTCTCTAAGGATGTGCCCTTCATGTGTTTTTAAGCTTCAATTTGAATACAATTGTAGTTTAGTAAAGACAATATGTTACATCAGTACTAAAAATATCATCACAACAATAAGGAAATTAGCTTAAAAAGGCTGAAATAAGTTATAAAAATAGCTGAAAAGTAGCTGAAAAGGCAAAAAGGAGTTTATACTACCAAGAGGAAGTGGAATGAGCTGAAATGAACTATATAAAAGTGGTTATACGTTGAAAAAGCTAAATTTAGCACAAAACAGCTTAAAAGTAGCTGAAATAGCAGAAAAAGCACTGGCAGGAAAAAGCTGAAAGGAGCTGAAACTAGCAGAAAGAAGATAGTTTGGTTGAAAGTAGTAGAACGTTCCAAAAATAACTTGAATTTATCTGAAAACAGCTGAAAAATACAAAAAAAAAAAAAAAAAAGTAGCTGAAAAAAGTAGAACAAGCTTAAATTAGCAGAAGAAAGCACATGTTTATCTGATTAGACTGACAGAAGCAGAAATGTACACTGTAAAGTGCATAGTATCTAAATAAAAGCTAAAATTAGAAAATAACAGCTAAAAGGTAGCTATTTTTTTTCTAAAAGAAGCTTAAATTACCAGAAGGAAGTGGAAAGAGCACATTTTTGCTGAATTAGGCTGAAAAAAGTTTAAATAGCGCAAACAAATGTTTAATTAGCCAAATAAAGCTAAAAGAAGCATAAAAACAGCAGAAATACCAGAAAAAGCTGAAACTTTCAGAAATAAACTGAAAGGAGCATAACAAGCTAAAATCAGCAGAATTAAGTTAAAAGAAGCAGAAAGAACCCAAAAGTAGCTCAAAACAGCTAAAAACGAAAAACAAACAAACAAACAAAAAAAAAACCAACCCTGCTGAAATTAGTTGTAAGTAGCTGGGAAAAAAGTTTTACTTTGCACAAAGAAGCTAATAAAAGCTGAACCGGAACAAGATGTGAAAGAAGCAGTAAAATGTTGTAAACAGATCTAAAGATTTGAAGGAGGTAAAATGAGCTCAATTCATTTTGAGAATAAAGTGACAAAAGGCTAAATGTTTCAAAAAGCTAAATTTGCACCAATACCAAAAGTTATAGCACCCTTCTCCCAAAAGAGCTGAACGTTGTGATTTATGATTTGTTGAAATAGCACGAAAATTATGGAATGAGAAATGAGCCGAAAAATGTTTGGAAGAAAAATGGATCAAAATAGTGTGAATGCTTCATAAACATTCACACAATAAATGTGGTTATTTGGTTGTAGTGTGTGTCTCTTCGTGTTGGCAGTCAAAACTCTGAGGTTGAACAACAATGAACATGTTTCTTTAGCCCTAATATGTTAAAAGTTGTTCCCATTTTAATTATGTTAAAATACTGAAAACTTTTAGGTCAAAACTGAGTCTTTGCTGATAGTGGCTGCAGCAGTTGTCTTTTTGTTAATGCAGGCAAACATAAGCAATTTCTCACCAACAACTTGGCCTCAGTTTATTCTGCCTCCCTCCGTTGGGTTGTTGAGATGGAAAGACGTGTTTCTGTGTTCAGTCTACCATGGAGGGGCATGCTGTGGAAACAAAGCTCTCCTCCTCACTTTACCTCTCTGCATTTATCTTTTTGGCTCTCTGGTGGTGTCTCTTTGCTCTCATTTCAATTTCTTGTTTCCGGTTGTTTCATCGTCATCCCAGCCTCTCCTCGATCATTCTGCTTGTACCCACCATTTTGTTTAACTTTGACAATTATGTGAGGGAATCCATGTGTGTGATTATGTATCTTCTTAGGACTTAGTATTGAAGGAAACATTGTTTGAAGCTGGTTTCTATCTAATTTGTATAAATTTGTAATATAATTAATAAAATATAGGCAATAATGTGTTCAACTATTATTTTTGTATCATAACATACAACATTAAACTGACAGGCTATGTGGTCCAGATTGCTCATTCCTCTCACCTGGAGTTCATTATCCAATCAGCTTGTCTGATCCATGTCTCACTCCTCACCCACATCAGGTGTAATATTTATTCTCGTAATCAGTTTTGTATGAGCTTCCACTAATTTGAGCTTTCTTAGTGTCAGCACCAAAATGTGACTGTTTGCCCTGCCCCATTGTTCAAACTCATCCACATACACATGTTAAGATGGATTACAGATGCCTCTTATAGTGTTTGCTGGTGGCAGCTTTCAGCCTGTAGCATCTGAGCTTAACAAAAAAGACAAACTTGTGGAGAAACAATCTGCCAGATGTCCGGTGTGGACGTGAGTTCAGGCTTGTTTGCATAAGCAGCTGAGAGAAAAAAAAAAAATCAAGTCAAAATTTGTAATGGGATATGCTTTTTGATGCAAAGTGAATGTGACATAATAAATATGCAAAGACGCAGGTGTAAATGCGTCGTGAGTGATGACTGTGCTTGGAAAGAAGATAAAGGACTCGACACAGATGTGACAGCTGAAAAATGTGGTGACATCACGCTGATTAAAACTTAACCTTTTATTATATTAAACACAAACTCACTATATCAAGTCTATCATGGCATCTGCTGTGCAACCCAACAATGTGGTCTGCCAAATGAATTATGCAAAATGAAGTGGAAACGTCTTCAGTGCTTCTCTCAGAACATTAAACACACTTGCATACACACAAAGAGTCTCACGCTCTTACGCTACCTAAATCAAGTGTGGTTATGCATATCTAAAGCTCCTCTTCATGTCTCGTCCTTTGTTTGTCGTCTCCAGTGTGCAAGTGTTTGAAGTACAGGTGCTGCAAGCTGGTTTAATTTATTTCTCTATGCACCCAGTATCAAAGACACCATCCTGGGCTTATTTGACCATGAAAATGTTCATGTATGTTTAGATTGATTCTCTGCTGGTGTTTCATCCCCTCTGCTCATTATCCTTCAGTATTCAATGGATAAATCTGGGACTGCAAGTATAATGGGATATTAGTTATGGTTGTATCTTGACATTCTTTGAAACTGCATGGAGCTTCTCTTTCATTTCTCCATTAAAAACACCTTCTTTTGTATGTTACTAGAGGATTAAATGATCGTCGGTTTATATTACTCCATAGCTATGCTTTTGAAAAGATAAACCAAAAAGCATGTTGTGTTATTGTGTGTCAGTTTCCATTTCTGTTTGATTCTGGTTTAGCAAGTGATCTTGTACAGTAAATGCTTTACAAAGAGAAAAATCGCATAATTCTCTCTTTTGAAGTTTTATCATAAAATAAAAGCTGAGCATATATTACAGTAAAAACATGTTATTAAGAACAGTAATTATGGGGTGAAGTACTAAACAATGCAAAGCAATCAGGGATATTCTAAGCAGCAGAAAAGAATCCCTCTCCTCAAGAAACACCAGTTTATTACTCGACCTTTACAAGTACCCATTATAATCAATTAGCACAATGAAGCCAGTGTGTCACTCAAACTCTTTGACTGCGACTGCTGGAGCATTGACAATGCAGAGCGCTGTAAAACCAATTCAGCAGAATAAAATATATCTGCAATGAATTGAAGCACATTAATTTACACTATAATATGCTTCCATTGTTTAATGTGATTCTTCCCATATTGCTTTGAAATTGCACTGGCTAAACTTCTCCAAATATTCATCCATGTTTTTGCATTTTTAAAAGATTCTTACAATAAGACCACCAATAAGACAACTACTAAGACATATGTTTGAGAATGCAACATAATGGTATTGTTGTTTACTCACAACATTTGAAAATAGTCAGATTTCCTCCATTGTAGTTGGTAGAGCCTTTCACCTTTCAGCGAGAAGATGGACTGATCAAATCCTGGCCTGGCGGCCTTACAGTGTGGCGTTTGCATGTTCTCTCTGTGCATGCCGGGTTTTCTATGTGTACTTTGTACTTTGGTTTCCTCCCACAGACCAAAAGCTTGCATGTCAAGGTAATTGGTAACTCCAAATGGTTCCTATGAGCAAGAGAATGAATAGTTTGTCTGTATGTGGCCATGTGATGAACTTGCAACCTGTCCAGGGTGTCCCCCATCTTGAACATGGACACCAGTGACCCTCATCACCCAGAATGGAAGAAGCTAATGGTAAAAGGTAATTAATGGATGGATAATTGCCTTGTATATTTTGAATTTAAGTTCCGTGTTTTTATGTAGACTCTGCACATTAATTGCTTATACAAACAAGTTTCTCAGTTTGAACTAGAGCCCGATCGATATGGAAACTTTGGATATCGCAGAGGGCAGGAAAGGCTAGTTCCGATAATCAATATATTGGCTGAATAGTTGAGCTTTGTCCACCCCTAAGAATCTAAGTAAACAGTTATTTTAAACCTGTTGAAACAGTCATCCTAACATTTTCTGTCCTCCACTATTCACCATAAATTTATCATGTGTTTATAAAAATATAAATTAAACCAAGAAATGCCTTTCCCTGTTCATTGTTGAAACAGTCAGTCACGTATGGTGAAAGCCTATTTTGTATTGACTGCTGCAGCATTTATTTTTTCTTTGCAGAAAAGTAAACATTTCAGACAACAATGCATTTTCTTGAGGATGACAAAGATAACGTTATCATCACTGAAATGTTACTTCTACATTCGATTTATAGTTCAATTCATTTTTTTTTCATACGTAGCTATGTTATACACACATCTAATGACAAGTGTGTTGGAAGATTGAAGATAGATTATTATTGTTGATGCTTTTTTTATTTTTCATTTTATTTTACAGATCAGTTAAAATAAATATTTTCATCATAAGAAGCTACGCAGTTGTTCCCTGCTCCACTGTGCTGAAAGTGAAACTTAAAGAGAACGACCATGACTTGAAAGTAGTCCGCATGCGGCCTCTGATGGATACATTGTACAATTATGCCATTTGCAAGTTTCGGAGTGAAAATTTGAACTGTTTATATGGGCACGTAATGGGACAATTGTCACCCATAAGTCCCCAAATGCCTATGTCAGCCCTACCGATTAATCAGTCAGGTTCTATTTTGAACCCAAAAATAGCAGTTAAAACTTAGTAACAAAGTATTGTGATTTTTATTTATTTATTTCAAATCTGCATTACATCTAAGTTAAACAAGAGGATGCTAACTGAAGTTTTATTGTTGTCTGTACTTTATATGTTGTCTGTCTAAATTAGATATCTCTTGTAAATGAGTCCCCGTGACTCAATGAGACTAACTTTCAAAAATAAAAGTTGAATGAAAAAAAAATGTAGGGACAAAAAAATGACAAACGTGTCTGTTTCAGCCAAAGCATCAGCAAACTAGCAGCCACAGACCATAGCTGTTTGATATTAAGCCTTGTATACAAAAGTTATTTTGTTTTTTGTATTTTTTAATGGGTTTTGTGTATCAAAGGGAAGCATTATTGTTTCTGTATGTAAAGTTTAACAGGTACATAAAATCCACAAAATGTTGTCAGATTAGCCCAACATGATTGTAGTTTTATAGAGATCACAGCATACATTTAATGTCCAGATTCACATAAACAATGTGCACGGCAAATGTGCATTTCACTGCATATGTTTTGTATCATGACGTTTTTCATATGTGGTGTGCATAGTCAAATTAATTCACACATGCTCAGAGCACCTCCCAACATAAACACGCTCCCAGGGTTATGAGCATGTCTGTTTGGATCACTCCCTCTTGTGAGTTGACTTCTCACCACTAATTCACTTAGACAAGAGGAACATATTTATTTTCATTATGTATTAATACAGATTAAATGAAAAAAAAATAAAAAATAAAAAAAACTTATTGCTTCTTCAGACTATTGTCCTAAAATCATCTGTATCATAAGTCATATTTTTAGTGTTGCCATTTAAATACTCTGGGGAAATCCAATTCAAGCTCTTTTAACAGAAATTCAAGAAGGCAAAGTCGCTGCTCTCAACCTCTCTTCACTGTAAAGTCCCAAAAGAGCTCAGACCTCTTGTCTAAATCGCCCTCTCTTGCTTTATCTGTCTTTCATGTGGCTCTAAGGGAGAGGGATTCCAGGCTTAGAGCCTCAAACGGCTAAGTGAGGATGATACTAACATTAAAGAGAGAGAGAATCAAGACAGTGCTGAAGATGCAGAAAAAAGTGGGATACAAAGAAGAAGGGATAATGCAGAGAGAGGGAGAGTTGAAGCCAAAGATGACATGCATAATGGGGGAACATGACATGAGGGAAGAAGAAGAAAAAAATCTCTTAAGGTTTTAGCTAAAATCCATCTATGTGCATTGCTTGCAAGTTGTGGATTTAAGTTCTCATGAGAATATTTTGAATTGTTAGTAACAATGACTCAAATAAAAAAAAGAGTAGAAAATGTGAAAAGGAGGGCAGTGAGAGGGGGCAGCAAAGGAGAATGAATGAGTGTAGGATGGGATAAACAGTGAAGAAGAGAAAAAGCTTTATTTATGTTCAGTCTGTAACCCAAAGATACACACTGCCTACATTCACTTCTAAAATATTTTATTTTATTTCTTTTAAATAAGAACTAAAACCAACTTCCTTCAGTATAACTTACATTTCAGAAATTGCACATTCTGAATCATGTTTACTGGTATTATTTTAGAATACAAAAATTATTGCATTTTGGAAAAATGTTTTAAACAAATAAGGATTCAGTATTTTGTGTTTGAAGTTGGAATATGCTTCCACGTCTGTTCTGCTGTGGATTCTAACCAGAATATGAAAACTGTCCTTAAAGTAGTTGAATTAACTTTCCCCCCCCCCCTCCTTGACACAAATAACGTCTATAGACCTTCTCAAGTGTAAAAAAAAAAAAGATTACTTCCCTTTACATGTTTACTTTATTCTAAGTATTGGCTCGATTCCACAACACAGTGATCCACAGATTAGTACCAGAAACAAAGCATTTACAGGAAGCAGCAAGCAACTATTTCAGACAATTTGCTCTCCGTCCACACATTGTTTGCAGACAGAAATACTGTAGATTTGATATTTGGTAAATAATTAACAAAGAA
>JARVLU010000624.1:17564919-17581988 GCA_031762415.1 Simpsonichthys santanae | reverse complement strand
CCCCCCCCCCCCCCCCCCCCCCCACATACATACTGCATTATTAAGTGCAAAACAAGAAAAGAGGGGAGTTGTATGAGATAGAGTTGAATTTTGGCTCAAAAAGTCCAATCCGACCCGGCCCCAGCCCGTAGCCATTATTTCCGAACCTCACTCGACCCAACAAATTAAAAGTAATTACAGGTCCAAACCCCCAAAAAATCCAACATTTTTAATCAAGCTTTGAATGCTTATAGTTATTAACGGTCAGTGGACGTGTGGACAACTATAAAGTTAGTTTTACATTGGACATTCGAGCTCTGTGGCTTTAGCGGTGTGTTCCTCTCGTTCGAGTTCAGCTGCCTGCATTGGATCGAAAGCGAGGAACATACCGCTGAAGCCATGGAGCTTGAATGTCCAACGTAAAACTAACTTTACCACGGTGACGCACGGCTGAATATAATGCGCAGAAGATCGGAGCTGAGGGGTGTTTGTCCTTTCATGGCCATCAAAGAGCATTTAAACCATGTTTCTGCTTGCATTCTGAATTATTCAGACACAGACCACTCTGACATGTCTGCTTTGGGATCTCACTTGTTTGGTTCATCGGCCTCGTGCGTCCGCTGAATGCAGCAGCTGAATGAACGTCCATTTGGGCGATGGATCGCTGCCTGGCAGTCTTGTCTCATCTGAAGCTTAACTAAACTTTATTTTATCTCAAGGCCAGTCAGCTCATGGTGAAATAGCTGCATGCAGCTGCTGAAGGTATGGCAAGCCAAGTTGTTTTGTAAATGGAGTTTATGGCAAGCCCTGTTGCCATATACCGGTAGTTGGATTGCGGCTGATCTGCTGATGCAATCAAAAGCCTGACACCAACCTGGCCCGCCCATCCAGCACATAATCAAGGCCCGGCACAAATTTGGGTCGAGTCAAGAAAAATTAAAGTTACATTATGAAAATTAATTGAGCATACAACGCTTTTTCTGAACCACTATGGCCTTGGTTGACCTCAGGCTGTTTCTGTGAGTAACAAGTTGACCATCTGGCCTAAAGCATTTGATTGTTGTACATGATGACTGTTTTGGATAAGTTTGTTTTGCACATGTTAAAAACCTACTTTTGAGGTTCCAACAGGAGGTTTGCTTGAAACAGAGCAGTGGAGGCTACCTATGGGACAGATCTGTTTGGCAGGCCATAGACTGAGGAAGTCCTCTTGATGGGGGACGAAACATTTCTCACTTAAAGAAACTGGTCCAGATGACACAATTGAACTTTTTTCTGTTAATTGTCATTATAATTTACAACTAGTGTACAAAGGAATAAAATTTGCACTTGTTAAGCACCTAGACATTTGCCATATCTGCAACTTTGACTTCAATGCTATTTTAAAACTGTGTTCAAAATTATGTAAATATGACAAAATGTTTTTTTTTTTCCCAAATGTACGATTATGTCATTTATTTAATTCCATGCATATCCCCCCATCAGCAGCAACATAAACACATTCAAATTCCAATCAAATCAAGGCAATCAATAAAATCCTAATAATTGGATAGTTCCGCATCACTATGTTCACAATAGTGTTAAAATCGTTTTTGAAATTCCCCATATGCTGGAAACTGAACCATTTGTTGCTTTGCTCTGTTGGCATAAATGTCAAATGTTCTGTCTCTGAACGTTGAATGTTCCGTCTCTGAACGTCGAATGTTCCGTCTCTGTCGGCTTGCTTTCTGGTGTATAAGGGCTGTAATTCCCCACTGACAGAGTGTGCAAAGGTAGAAGCCATTAGCAGTCTTGCAGTGCACAGAGTGTGTACATCTGTGTATGCGTTCCTGGGAGTTGAAGGTCAGTGAAAGGAGAGGCAAACACCATCACACTTGTCAATCAGGGCACAGCAGAGAAGAAAAGTGAGAGATGTGTATTACAGCCAGAGAAAGAGGATGGAGAGAGGACTCAAAATAAAAACGGAAAAAGAGAGGAATCAGTACAGACAATGAATAACTGAACTAGCACTAAGCTTACAGCTTTAAAAGAAGATACCATCAAACTCAAACACTCTACACGTTGTAGCCTTGATTCGTTCCACTGATCTGTGTGTATGAATGAGTGCTTTGTTGCTTTTACCATCTTCCATTTTGCCAGTTTATCAGAAAAAGGAAAAAAAAAGGAAATCAAGGTGTCCAAGAAGCTTGTAACAGCAGAGTTAAAGAACTAAGTGAACTGGAAGCCAAAACAGTTTTTTTTAATTCACTGCTAACAAAATTATTCAGTATCAATCATTAGATGGATTTATGGAGCACATTAATACAGACAAGGCTTCAGAAACAAGAAGTAATTTTATTTTAAACAAAAGTAAAGATGCACAATTAACATTTTTAAGCATGAAGCTGCTGCATTGCAGCAATGTGGCTTCATGTACAGTATGGAGTCATCTGCATAAATTGACTGCTTGCAGTGCAGATCTGTCCCTTTTTCTCAAGCGAGAACTCAGCTCATTCGGTCAAGGAAATGTTCTTTACAAAAGACTAATTTCACCCCATTTCATCAACAGACAGAAGAGATGTAGGAGGTCGTATACTTAAAAAAAAAAAAAAAAAAAAAAAAGATAAATTTTGCTTTAAGCTGAATTATGACAACAGCTATACCCAAAATGTCATGTTGAAAAGTATTTGCACCTTTTCAGATTTAGACTTTCACATACCACAGTGTTAGTATAACACATTTAAAATAATGAACATCTTAAAAAAAAAAAAAAATAAAAGCTATGCTTGCTCAGGGGTGCTGACAACATAAAGTTTTCCACCTCTGACATTCTGAAGAAAAATATCTAAATGGTGAAAAACGTCACAATTTATCATGAACAAATTATTGCAGCAAGCCCAGTACAATAACAAAAGTAGACTTTTACTAAAGATTTAAGGAAAAAAAAAAAAACTATAAAAGGAAGCATGATTTTTACAAAACAAGGATTGCACAACTATAAAGATTCTGGCAACTAATCAATTTTCTTATTTGCTCTATAAACTGTAAATTTATTTTATTTTGTCACTGATTGTTGTTTAAAATGCCAATAGTTAGGAATTAAAATAAAAAAAAATGTTCTGATGTAGGGGAAATAAAAAAAAACAATCAGAAATTGTGTAAAAAATAACAATACAAAACAATCTAAACAAAAACAACTTACAATATAAGACAAAATAATTACATTACAGTAAAAGCCAAACAAATGGGTGTTTTTCACAGATGAAGAGCTGATGTCGCTGATGGACACAAGAACATGTTGGCTACTTTTTTTTTTTTTTTTTTTTTTTTTTTTTTTTTTTTTTTTTTTTTTACAAAAGTGATTTGGAATTACAACCCTTTGTAAGCCTCCTGGTAGCTTTTAGGTTTTGCTGCAGAACTCAGAACGCTTGATGTTCCCTGTCAATGTAAGCGCAGTACTTTCACATTATGTTTCTGTGGCTGATTTCGTAACATTTCACTTACCGTATTTTCAGACTATAAGGCGCACCGGATTATGTGGCACAATATCAATGAACAGTTCTGTTTTCATACATAAAGTGCACCGTGTACCACATAAAATTGGTTTGAGGTTAGTAAGCACTACCAGAATTAATACATAAGGTGCACTGGATTATAAAGCTCACTGTTAATTTTGAGAAGATTAAAGGATTTTAAGTGTGCCTTATAGTCCGATAAGTACGGTATTGCTTCACTTTTCAGTGTACTACAGCTCACTTTTCTCATCATTCCGGGTTTGATAAATGAAGATAAGGCCAACCAGCAGCTATACAACCAACATATAAACTGAAGCTAAAAACTTGCTTTTGAGTTGTACTTTCCTGATGGTAGTGTATCATAGCTATATTTATTTAAAGTATGGCTTTAAAAAAAACTTATCTAAATAAGTTTAAAAGCAGGCTGTTGATAAAGGTTGTTAAGATCCATTAGAACTGTGGGTGTGCGGGGTCCCTCATCAGTGATTGGGTAAGTCATGACTTCACACTTGAAGCAGTGAAAAGAACGTGGCGAATCAATACGCACATTTCAGGGTGTTTTGTGGGCGACTCTAATCAGTCTGACGCTGCAGCCTGTGATGGTAGATTGATTCTCTCTTTCTTCTTTTTACTTTTTTCAGACCTGTTTACACTTTTGTCCTTTTTTTTTTTTTTGGACTGGTCAAATTACTCTTTGTCTCAGGCTTTTCAGACAGAGGTCTTCTTTGTTGTTTTCTACCAGTGTTCTTTTTGGTTTCTCTTTCTTCCCTCTACCTCTGTCTGTCACTTCCATTTCTAACTGTGTGCATCCCCAGACTTTCTTTCTTTGACCACAACCTATTCTTTTCAGGTTCCTCTGCTACCTCCCAGGTCTCCTTTTTTCTGTTTCTTTCTGTGCTTTGTGCTCATCCGTTTGCCAGAACAACAGAACAATTAAGGCTTTGACACAGCAAAGTGAAACGTCACAATTCTTTTTATTTATTTGAATCAGTTCTAGGATAACATGTATGAGTTTCACTCATGTATTTGCCATTGTAGTCCAGTATTTAACATTGTTGGGAATGTCTGGGGTGTGCCAAAAACTTTTTTAATTGAAATCAATAATACAAATTAATAAATGGTTAAAAAAATAAAAAAAAAACAAGTCAGTTAATATGGAATTTGGGAATAAATATATTTTAGAGACAGTCCATACTCTTGTCAAAAAATTGCCACAGAAAATGAATCTCAATCCATTTTTAAATTTATTTCTTACATTTTAGGGTGCATTACTTTTGTTTCCTGTGTTCAGGCAATGTGTATTTTCTTTAATACATAAATAAAAGTTGGGGTGTATAACATTGTCTGAATCTGAATTTATGGATTACCTGTCTTTTTAAAACTCAAATGCAAAAAGTGATAAAGCTAAATTTGGTCATGTTAAAGGAAAGCATTAACACTGTATCTGTACAATACATCATTGATTTACATGTTTTTATTTATCTACAAGTGTTTATGCTTATGACAGCCTTTGCATAGGTTCATAATGCCTAGAAAAGTAAAAAGTATAAAACAAACACTGACAGCAGTGTCCAAAATATGACAACAGGTTTCAAAACAAACAGGCATGATTCTGGGCTTTTAATGTGGAGCAGATTCAAAATTTTGATTTGAGTACTGAGCCAAAGCTTTAGACTTGTCTGCAGAAAATGCAGAAAAGTAAACATGCTTTTACAAAAACAAATCCTAAATACTTATGTTAACTAAATTAGATGCATTATGAATTAAAGGAAGGAGAATCTAAAACCATGATCTGTTTTCAAAACAGTAACAGTCCTTTAAGTACACTTGGACAATGTTTTGTAAGATTACAGTTGTGTGTATGATTAACCAGTTGCACTCTAGGTTTTTGGTCATAATCACTTTCCCCACAGCTGAAAACCATTCAGTCATCCACCCTTCTACACCTGCAGCTGATCCTGATGACTTCTCTACTGGGTACTTAAACACCTGGCAGTCATTCATCAGACGCTGGAACATTATGATACCTTATCCTGCTCCTCCGTATCTCCTGAAACCGCTTCACGCCTTGCGCTCTCACCTCGTCACGATCCTGTTCCTGCAATCGCCAAAAATCAGCCTGGACCAAACACTGAGCATCTTCAACTTGTTGTTCTCTCCAAGATTACTCAGTTTTCTGGATCGCATCTTCATCTGCCTTTGGAATACCTTGTTTTGTTCCCCCCTTTCTCCAATTCTACCTGCAAACAACCCAAGAAAATATTAACTAGGCTAAGACTATTAACTAACTTCCAACCATCAAGTACCTTGAAAACTGCTCATACTCACCTTCCTCCCGTTTCCCTTACAGTGAACATTTCTTTGAGCATTTTAAATGAACTCGTTTAAAATAAACTCACCCCACTGCTTGGGGTGGCTCCATGTTGGAGTAGCTCTGTTAAATTAATTCTGATATTTTGCTTTTGGAAATTTTATTTCCTCTATATACAAATGTAAATCGCTTTTTTTTTTCTCTCTCTCTCTCCCTGGTATCAACTGCTGTGCAGCTGGAAGGATTTTTACAGATTTGTTTTTGTTTGTTTTGTTTCGGACATTTGTTATGATGCATAACCATAACAACAAGGTATGTTTTACAACCAGGAGCAGCTGATTAAAATCTCAAAAAAGGTCAGTTATCTCAACTACAGCCCCAAATCTCAAATGAGTTGAAAGGGAGGCTCCGTGGATGCATTCCCATCTCCTTGCTGGCTATTCTTGAGTGCCTGACTACCGAGATCCTGGAGATGGTAGGAAAAATGGCTTGTGACAGTAGAAAAACCATGATCATCCCCTAGTACCTGCAGCCAACTGTCTGCAGCAATGAGGACCTCTGCAGGCTTCTGTGAGGAGTGGCAATCGTTCTGGAAGGAGTTCTGCCCAGCATTCGCATTGTCCTGGAGCCCGGAGGAACCGATTGGCCAGCAGCGTCTGGGTGGACGGATCGGACAGCATCTGCGGCCAGTTCCTTTGGATCTGCTGTGGAACGGACCTTTACAAAAGATACTTCTTGCCTACAGTCATCAGTTTCAATAATGTCTGTTAGTGAAATGAGGGTAACGAGTTACAACATTTAATTTCCCCTTGGGATCAATAAAGTATTTTTGAATTGAATTTTCATCCTCGAGTCTGTGTCTCCATCAGACTGCTAACTTGGAGTTATAAAATGCAACACCATGTTAACTGATGCTAATGATCATCAGTTTTATGTGCTGGTCAAAACAATCAGTATCTGAAACATAAAAAAGCCATGCAAAAAGGCTTAAAACTGGGTAAGGAATTCTGCTTCCAATGTGAGGGTTTGTTGGAAGGTTAGTCACAGCAGGGCTGAGTGCAGCTACACATGATCAGTATGGTATTTCCCAGTTAAAGATTTCAAAGCAGACTGAACTTTCTATGATTATTATTGTTCTGGTCCATCTTGCATTCCATCAGCTGTTAAAATCAATGAGGAAAAAAAAAGTGAAAATATTACTTTTAGCATTTTTCTACACCTACCAGTAACTTTTATACAGCACTGTAGATGTGGATTATATGAATGCATAATTCCTGAAAGAATATCACCACATCATTCCCCACAACAAGCTTCATTAATTCTCCTTGCATAGATCAATCATGCTCAGTCTACTGGTAACAAGTAAATTATAGCTTTTGAATGAAAACATTGGTGCCCTGACTGTGCATTTCTGCTCTTTTAGTTTGTTATACTGGTTTGCTTTTTGATCTTAATATTACTGCCTGGGGTGCCTCTTCTGAATGCCTATCCTGTGCACCCAGGACTCAGCTTCCTGATCCACTATCTATGCTCTGAAATTTGTCAGTTCACCTACATGCTACAAACCACTGTATCCTCTTAGTGAAGCTCCATGTGCTTAAACCTAACCTGGTTCTGCATCTGTCCAGGATTTCCAGTACAAGCCTGTCCTTCCTAATTCCCTGTCAAACACTCACCTGGGAAGTATATGCCAACACTCAGGCTGCTGCCTACGCCTCCAGAATCTGGAGAAATACCTTGGTACCAATTATCTAGCTTCACTCTGGATCCTCACATGCCAACGAGGAAAACCAAGTAACACTAGGTCTGAAAAGTATTAACAACATAGATTATGAATACCGGTAAATTATTTTCCAGTGTTTTCTTTAACAACAAGCCAGTAAAACTAAATTAAAACTACATTTAGTTGCCCTTATGTCTCTTCCTTTGCTTAAAGTTCTAATTTAGTTGAATCCTAACAGGGGGTGGAAGTATTATTTCTACTACCTGTGCTGTCAGTCAAAGTTGCAGTTGAACATGTCCCACTTATATTTTAAGGTGCATACAAAAACCATATTTCTTAGTTGAAATTCTTTTCATTCTCCCCGGTATCTGGTTACTTCCCTCATCACTGTGACCCAGTTTCCTCAAAAGCATCATTAAAACTTTGACTATACATTTGTTGAGATTGTCATATACCCCAGTTGAATTATATTTGCCATGGTAAGTCACTGAAACTCAGGCTGCCTTCTGCATCTGAATGTGAAACACAAGCCATCCATCACCTACCAGACACTTGTCACAGCATCTATCATCTTTCCCTACAGTGTCATGGGATCCCAACAAACAAGTACACACATTGCACACACACACAAATGCACATGGATGTCATTTTGACGGAAATGTATCTTTCATCTTGAGCCTGGCACAATCACACACTTGAAGAAAAAAACAACACATGCTACATACAAAGTGGTGCATGCACGCATATAGGAGTCATTCAGTCCGACAGCTTTATCCATCATTCAGCTGAGCACAGTCACAGCAGTAGTCACGTTAAACTGGCTTCTATTAGCACACGCTGTCAAGTCCCATTTCATGGATTTTTTTGTATTTAGGTAAAACAAATACTTCTTGACAGCTGTCTCTATTAATACCTTATTTTTCTTTTGCAGACTTTCAGTTGGTGAGTAATTTCCGGTAAGGGGGTCATATTGTCCACTTGGGCACCTGCACTTTTTTACAGGGAGGCATTAGACCAGTCTAACTTCAATTTTCCAAAACTAATGGTTGGCTCGTGTGTATAATAGCCAATTTTTTTAACACAGTCAAATAATGCCTAAAGGGTCAAGGTGGATTCTGGACTACACCAGTCTGTGCCTCAACTTGGTCAAATAAATACAAATCAAATTGAAACAAATCAGGATTTTATTAAATATTTTTACAAAATGTTACCAGATTCCATTCTTTGTCTTTCCAGCTTACAATATAGAATTTATTTTTTCACTCAAATACACCATCGATTTTCTTTGCCATGTTTCAGTGACCAATGTTTTCAATGACAAAAAATGACTGAAAGCACTTATTAAAAAAAGATTAATAATGATGCACTTTATCAAAGTTTATTTGTTAAGGCAGTATGTTTTAACCATACATGCTAGCTATGCTTTATACATGTCCTTAGTGGGTAAAAAAAAAAAAAAAAAAAAAAAAAAAATCCCATCTTAAAACTACTTTTCCAAAGCAATCAACAATGATGCAGCACATGCTAACTGCATGTTTGTATGTTTTTATCAAAGACAAAATGTCCCTCTGTAAATGGATTTGAATTTTTACCTGGATTATTGAGCATGAACTTTGGTGTCCCTCTGTAAAATAAATATTTCCCACTGGTGCTTTAATTTAAATGGCCTGCATTTATATAGCACCTTTATATCTTATCAAAAATACTCAAAGCACTTTACACTAACTACTAAATCTCTACAACGCTAATTGAACAAATGATTTTAAAGAGACTAATCAGTGATTTATCACATTCATACACCGATGGGACACACATCAGAAGAAATGAGGGGTTCGAACTCCCAACTATTGCATTGGAGGACGACTGCTCTAACCACTCTGCCAAAATCGTCCACAATTAATTAATTTAGTTTTTGTATAACAGAAAATTTTGTATTCCTTCTCAATCAGATTGGGTGTTTGGTTTCAGAGTATGCACAGGTCCCTCATTCACTACATTTGACTTGTTTCACTGGGTTTGGCCGTGTAATTACACCTCTAGAGTCATCAGTATGTCTTGGGTCCACAACACGGACCTTGTCCAGTTACATCATATCAAGAATGACTAAATCTGATGCTTCCTTATTAAATGTACTGCACTTATAGTGCCTTTCTATCTTATCATATACTCAAAGCATTTTACTACAATCTGTGTCCTCATTAACCCATTCATATAAGACTCTACTAGACCTCTACAAAGCTAATTGAACAAGTCATTCTAAAAAGACTAAATCAGTGCTTTATCACTTTCATACACAGATGGGACACACATCGGAGGCAATGAGGGATCAGTGTCTTGCCCAGGGACATTTCAGCATGTGACTGCTGATGGATTTGAACCCCCAACTCTTGCATTGAAGGAAAACTGCTCTAACTACTCATCCACAGCTGCCTTTGTTATTACATAACTAGGTTGCTGAAAATTGCTCTGATTGCAGCTCACACTTTTAGGTGTGGTCGTGCCAGTGCGCTTTTTGTGTAAACAGAACATTAACAGCCTTATCAAGAACAGGAAAACTTATGTTTACTTTGGCATTGATAAATTCTGGTATAAATCAGTCAGTTTTATGCTTTACATGAAAATGTGTGTGTCCAACGGTTTGGCTGCATTAGCAAGTAAACTTTTGCAGTTACTAATTTCAAAACAAGATAATCTATATATTTTCTTCCATCCCTGCATTCCCTATAAAAAAAAAAAAAAATCCTAAGATTTAATGGCACCACTGTTTAAAACACAACCATCCATTATTACGGTAATAGGAAATTGAAACCCTGAAAGTATCCCATTTCTTTTCAGAAATAGTTTTAGTGGCAATAACTGGAGCATGAAATAGGTTGTAAAAGAAAATGAAATAAATGGAGAGCAGCTTGTTGAAGTAGAAGTTTTGTTCAGTATTGTTGAAGTTGACACTATATTTGACAGATGACATAGAATACGAGAAAAAAAAAACTACTTTTATCCCATTCAGTAAATCATTGCAAAGTTGTTTCTGTCTTGGAACCAAAAACAGGACTAATAAATTATTTCAACCTCAAAACTAGTTCTGAGCAATAAAACTCATTCACATAATTCTTCACCAAATCGAACATTGTGCAAATGTGATATAACACTACAGCCAAGCTCAGTTTGGTTCCCCTCATGCTCTGTAATTCCAACAATGATCTCTTGTTTTCTCTGGAGCTCCAGTTTAATTTCTACTTCATGTGTGAGTCCTGCCTCTCTCACACAGCTCGTTTGCCATCTCAGGGTTTAGCCACTGAGCTCATGCAGGCAGCTTCCGTTCCACACTTTCAGCTCCACGCCATTCTTCCCTCAGCCACCTGCTCCACCCGCTGCCTGCCATGCTCTTCGCTCCACTCACTTGTACCATCTCTGCTTGTCCTGTCAGTCATGTGCTTCAGCCACATCCAGTTTATTCCCTCATCAGCATCAAACCTGGCTCACTCCACCTGCAGCATTGTATTGCTACATCAACTAATTTAAGTAAACAGTGTAAAAAATAAAAAATCTATAAAGTTTTTTTTAAGTCCTAGATTCAAATCTACTTTTGTTCTGTTTATATACAATTTTACAGAAAAATAAATTTGAAGAATAATATCTACAGGAAAAAAATAAGCATTAAATGCCTTATGCATTCCTATTAGATTATCTTAAATAATGTGTGAAATTGTTAATTTTAGGTTAAATTAATCTCTGCTTTCATCAGTTAAAGCCATTACAAAATTGTCAACTAAAAAAAAAAATACATATCAGGAATTACTGGAGCAAGTAAATATGTGAGCAAATGATGGTCACCTTCCTTTTAAATATTTTGATATTATATTTAAAATAAGCTGTGTATTCATTATACTTTGTATTTCAATGTTCTAAGTTATTTGTTATTTGCATCAAATGTGGTACATGAGGTGGAATAATCAAATAATGTACCCAAGGTCCCAGTTACACCAAAAAATGGTAAAAATAGAAAAGTACCGTATTTTTCAGACTATAAGGCTCACCGTCTATTTGAGAAAATTAAAAGGATTTTAAATATGCCTTCTAGTCCAAAATGTATGGCATAAAAAGAAACAATATAAGGACTTAAGATACATACTAATAATATAAAATAATATGGTATATTAAGTGTTATAGTAGTCGTATGAAGTGCATTAGTGCATTGGTTATTTAGACATATGACGCAATTTAAAACATTTTGATATTCTAGTGTTCATACGGTGTCGTTAATCTGTTACGTTTTTACCAAAATTTTGGGCTGGGCATTGATTTGATCGATGAATTAGTGAAATTATTACAAGTTAAGATATGTTTTCTTGGTGGTGGTTATTGCTGCAACTTTCAATTGGCTAGACTCAGATGCCACTATGTTTCTGCTTCTAGATACCAACAGGGGCAAAATTCAACAAAATGACTTTTTGACGAGTGTAATCACTTAGTAAATTGCCCATCTTATTTCTTAGAAAGTCTTTAACTGGCTATTATGATGAAATGTTGCCTCTTTCAACACTAAATTCAATACATTTGTTATCTGTCATGTTTTCTTTAAAGACTTTTTCATTCTTGTGTCAGGATCATTTCAGAATTTTGTGTTTCCACATTTTTCATCTTTTAGTTGTTTTCCTCACTAGTTCCATAGCTCAGTAATTTGATATTTTCATAACCCCCCTTTATTTTTACAGTATTTATTGTGTTTGTTAGGCTGTAATAATAATAATAATAATAATAATAATAATAATAATAATAATTTTACCAGTCTTGTCCCAGATTGTCAGCACAAACATTGTTTATTGTCTTTGCGCAAGATTTTGTGAAAAAGGCCTTTTAATTATGATTTTTCCACCTTGGCGTGCATACTAACATTTTATTCGACATTCTAGGAGCAGCCATTTTGTTTTCAGGCGCAGTGTCTGTTAGAAAGGTTTTACAGACTGTGCTTGGAACAGCATGACTGGCTGAGATCAGTCCAGTCAGACACCGCAGCATAAAAGAAGGACATGTGAGCTCCAGACTGGATACAACCAAAACAACCAGCTGCTTTGAAATTAAAGTGCCATTCTGAGGAACATAGCCCAGAACAGGTCCCTTTGAATATCCCTTAGTGTGAGATTACTGTGTTCTAATGTCAGCCTTGCAGAAATCCAGTTAGATCTACAATATCAGAAGAATTCAAAACCTATTTGTTACCATCTCAGTCACATTTAATGGACAGTAGATATAACCGTTCGTGGTACAGAGGCATTTATAGATGCTTCCTCTGAGTCATCTGTCATTGTCTGAGATGGAGAGGCTTCTTACAGATGACTTAATCTGAAAATAATTCCACAACAACAATGTACAGACAGCAAATCGAATAAACCAGGACCAGAGCCATTCAAGTGATTCCTTTTCAGTTTGTTGAAGAGTTACTGGCACAAATACTGCAGCAGATTCCAGGAAAAAATTACTCCATCATGATTGTTAGTTTTATTAGTTGTGCAAAACAATTATCCTGAAGTAAAGGTTGTGGTTTGGTGACAAAATCAGACCGTATGTATTATTTAAACCAATGGAGCTCTTTTTCCACTTTTGGGAAATAGTTTGAACTATAGTAAATAAGCATTATCTGAAACTTATCTTGCATTGCTGGACATACAAATAGCCTGAAAAGATGCTGAAACATTTGAGGCTAAATTTAATGTTATAAAGCAATACAACTGTAACATTTGTAAAGACATTTGAGTTTTTGTTACTGGATTGACAACAAAGTTACTTAAAGTTTTTTTTTTTTTTTTTTTTTTTTTTTTTTTTTATTTTTATTAATGCTCCTGGCAAAATTGGAGGTGAAACTAATCCATTAATTTTCAAACAATCAAGCCTTGGGATATTATCATCCCCAACTGTGCTGTTTTTTTGTCGCCCACATCTAAGTAATGGTCTAATTTGAGGGGAGGTTGTACAACTGCCCCAGCTCTTTGTCATATTGACCAAGATAAAAGGTAAATAAAAATCAAATTAAAATTTCTTGTAAGATTCAATAAGATCAGACATCCTCATCTGCAACATTTACCTTCTCTTTTATCCACCATGTGGTTGCTTAGCAAAGTCTTTGAGAGCTACACTTGAAGCTGAAGTGTCTGTCCTGATTATTCCAGAGCTCTTAGATGGAACTTTTCCATCTGCATCCGATTTTAAATCATCACTTGAGACACACCTAATTAGAAATGTGAATGTTAAAACATTGTGACTGAATGTTCTGTCAAAATAGTCATGTCAAGAGAAGTCCCCCCCTCCCAACACAAATGATTTGTCTTGTAATTTGGATATACTGTATATATATTTATATATTTTTAAATCAAAGACTATGCTAGATGTGATTTTATTTAAACAAAATCTATACTTTGCTAAATGCAGTTATATGTATTAAACACATTTACATTTTTTTGTAAATATATTTAATGGCATGTGGCCAAGTATGATTATATTTAAGGCTTTTTATTTCATCTTTTATCCTGCCTTCAGCTCACAGCTAGCAGCAGTGTCAACTGATGCACAGACTTCATATTTGTATTTGTGTGGGCTATAAAGCCTGCAGGCTGTGTAACTACAAGGAAAGAAACATTAATTCTGAGTTTGTCCTTCAGGCAGTTCCCCTTCCCACACTTGCTGCTGGTTTTCCAGGTTACTTGTGTTATCTCAGAGGAGATATTGCCTTAGAGCCTAAAATCTGAGAAGACAATCTATGGGACACAGAAAACACCACAAATTGCAAATGTTAAATATATATATCAGTGGCGTGCCGTGCATTTCACACCTAGGCCTTCAGTAGTGCTCCGTCTGAACCAATCCAACCCTCAATAACTATTTTATGGCTATAAAACTTCTACTACAGGTACAGCTGCGACACATAAAAAAGCATCAACATTAACCTGATAAAACTGCAATATTATTTAGGAATATAGCAACATTTTACTTACCAAAAATCCTGATTATTTGTTATTACACTGTCTTTAATATGAAAGCCTTTGTCAGCTAACGCAACGTCCCCGGGTAATAATTTGAGGTCACATCTTCTGTTATGAGCTTGTCTGATGCACATCCATCCCTTGAAGAGAAAAGAAAGGCACAAGTATTAGACAGAGTTTTGTGTGAGACATTAAAAAGATGGCAAAGTTGCTGAACAGGACACATTACTGTTAGCTGAACCTTTGAAATTGTTTTTTTTTTTTTTTTTTGTTTGTTTTTTTAAACACAAAGAAAATTTACAGACATATGAAAGGGGAAAAATAACAAGATAAAATGGTGACAGTTTGAGGAAAAAAAATCACACTTAGATATTAATGATGGTCATGCATTTTCTCCAATACAACACTAAATAAAAAATAAAAAATAAAAAAATCTCCTTTCTCTGTAAAGTGACTTTGAAAATCATTTCAAGCTAAAAATATCTAAACTCTTTTTACAACTTTTTAACAAGTAATTTGCAACAGTCATAACCAAAAAAATGAAGAAAAATAAAGAAAAATAAAAAAAAATAAAACATCTCTAATGTCCAAGATTTAAGTTTAAATCTTCACCACTAATATGGCAAGATAATGCAAATCTGAACAAAATAATAATTTCAGTCTCCATGGATTTTTTTTCTGTCATGACTGTGAAAGTTAACAATTATAAACCCACCATGGTAGTTCCGTTTATGATCAGCTTACAAAATAATGGATTCCGTCTCCATTTATATCCATACATATGTGCTTAGACATGCATTTTATACCATTGTGTTAATGTGTGCAGCAGATGTATTTGCTGTTATCAGATACACATTGCACATGATTTAAAAGGTTTGTGCATGTGTGGGTTTTGCTTTGCTGGTCCTAACAAGCACCACCTGCAGATATGTTTCCCTTGAGCATTTTATTTTGTGCTTGTTTGTGTCAAATACAATAAAACAAACTGTGGTGAAAACAACTATATTTTGCACATACACTTTTTTATTGAAACTAATTCAGATGTTCCACACAAATTCATAGAGCTAATTAAATAAAACAGACAATTTTGCCCCACTATCTGCTCCCTAAACAGGTCTCTCTTGAAAATGAGTTCTCGTGACTCAATGAGACTACCTGTATGAATAAAGGGTAAATGAAAATGGAAAGTGAGTGAAGGAATAAGCAGAGCTGGCATGTCACATGATATGTACAGTGTGTGATATTATTGAAACTGAACTGAGGTATATAAAAGTATGAATATGATGGTTCTTAATTTACAAATTTAAAAATCAGTGTTTAATTCAGATTTTTGATGTTTAAATACCATGAGTAAAAAGCAGCAAGTATGGAACCCACAGAAATGAAAGTTGCTTTAAATAAAAATGAAATATCAAAAGTGGTTTGTAAAGAGGTGCAGAAGGAGTCCCACATATACAATGCTGCGGTGTTGGCTTATTGGTGTTCTTATCTCTGCCTATATTAGTTATGTTTTCTCTTGTCCTTCAGGGGTAGGCAGGTGGACAAAGACAAATGTTGAATGTTGTAAGGCAATGTCATTGTTTTTGCTCTCTTTTGATAAATCAATGTTCTTGCCACGTTTACCTTTTAAAAAGTGCTCATTTGAAGCTTCAAACAAACAGCCTGTGGGAGTTCGAGTTTTCTCCTGCAGCCAGAGGTCTCAAGATGGCACCAACCAGCCACACCTGCAGGCCATTCCCTTGATAAGCTGCAGGAGTACAAGAGGCAGTAGATGACTTCCCTTTGACGTTGGAGCATTACATGCCAATCGGTTGTTGTGTTTACCTCTCCTTGAGATAAGTTAAGCCTAACGCTTGTTCTCACATGTTGCAGCACAGACTCCTGCGTTCCTCCTGTGCTTGGCTCCTTTGGTTTGGTCTTGGACTCCTTGTGACTTCTTCAGCCGATTCAGGAGCTTGTCTTGGATTTTGTTTCATTTTGGAGGCTGAGATGGGGTAGAGGTAGGGCAGCCAACCTGGGACCAGAAAGTTGAGGTTTGACTCCCAGCCATTTCCATGTCATGGTGTCTCTGAGCAAGTGTTGAAGTGATGGGAACATGCAATGACGATCTCAAACTTTCCTTCACTTCCTTACCTTCCACCACTTGCCCACCTGTATCAGAGACTGACCTGGGACTCTAGCCTCCATGATTACTGGAATCATTGGACCACCTTTTGCCACAATGCATTAATTCATTCAACCTTTATTTATACAAGTTAATCCCTTTGAACAAGGACCCTTTAGTCCAGCTGTAAGGGAGAATCGTCCTAAAATCTAAATCCACCAAACTGACTCTTCTCCTCGCTCTCCAGGGTTCCAGTCTCTTACAGCCTGTGTTGAAGATTGACATTGTTATTAAATAAAACAATTAATTATTTATGGTCTTAGAGTCTGTTCCTTTCAGTCACTACTCTAATCTAAGCATCAAACCCATAGAAATAAATAGTGTATTGTAGAAATAGTCTATTATATTAGTTTATAAGATTATTGTATTGTAGTATATTGTATTAGTTAGAAAAATTAGAAAGTTATTCATTTTGTTCTGT
>JARVLU010000624.1:17549488-17564819 GCA_031762415.1 Simpsonichthys santanae | reverse complement strand
TTTGAACAAATTGTTTGGAAAAAAGGGGCAGATATAATAAGATTTTTTTCTTCTTTCTGCTACCTTTCTTTTTTTTTATACTCTGTACGTTATTGTTCATGGGATTGTTTTGTGTTGTATTTAAAAAAAATGAACAAATAAACTAAACTAAAATTACAACTTACTTTTTTGTGTGTAGCTATGTTTTAAATATTGTGTGATTTTAAAAAGTGCTAAGCTCTTATGTGTTAGCATGCTGTATGTTCATGTACTGTTATGTCTGCTTCTCTTTGAGCAGTTGTGCAACACTGGCTACGCTTTTCATTGTGTTTCTCTGCTTGACTGTGTTACTTATTCATAAAGTCTCTGATAGTTTGGATTCATGTGCCAGCTCTTTCATCTGGAGGATTGATAATTAAATCTTGCAGAAAGAACAATCGCAAACACACACTTAATGAGGTTAGAACGTTATATCTGAATATGAGAGTGAGTGAAGGGAAATTAAAATTTAAAGGGGGAGGGGGGGGCGCAAACAAAAAGCAGGGGTGAGGCAAGGACACAAATGACAAATCAAAATAAAACAGGAAACAAACTAAAATAGTTGAATAAACTGACAATTCTAAAAGAAAGTAGGACAAGATTGATGTGCAGTTACAGGGGAGAGAGGAAACTAGAAGAAAAGACAATTAAGTATAGAGTGGGAGGATCACGGGTGAGTTGAAGACAGAGCATGGGTTGAAAATGCCAAGAGACGGTGCATGATGAATAAAAGCTTTTTATGGACGGCTGAATGATTTTGTGGATTATCCCTTTACTAAGGTCAACACTGGTTTGGAGCACATCCAAAACAGAACAAAACAAGACAAATGAAAAGCATATTTTAGAGGCATGGCCAGTAAGCAAATTTAACAACAATGACAGCTGCTTAACAAATAAAACACTGAAAACAAATGAAGCTCTTTGGGAGTCAGATTTACATAAAATGACTGCAAAGCCTTAAAACATGAGTTTCAATCTCTGATGAAAAATAAGTCGTTCAGCTCCACTCAGGAGGAGACGCATGGAGTTTAGGACAGCTTCCATCCATGAGAACTTTTTTTTTTACTCGAAGAGCAGTTTGACTGAAACGGATTCCTTCAAGAAAAGTGAGCTGTGAAGCAGAGGTCGTCTTGACCTCGCCTCTGTACAATAACAGGTATTTAAGCGTTTGCTAACTCTTTCTATGGGGCAGACCTTGGAGACGGAGTGACATGTAACATCTTGTATGGTTGTTTTTCAATGCTGCAACCCCTTGCAAGAGATTAAACCTGGGTTGAAAAGAGCTTCTTGTAAACAACTTATTCAACATTCCCACTACAGAACATTCCCACTACAGCTTCAACTTCCTTGTTCCTCTATAGTATCCAGTATTTTATATATGTTGATAGTTTAAAGTAACAGGCATTTATTCCGATACTTAAATAACTATGCAGAATTGTTATGCTTAGATATTAAACCTTTATTGGAAATGTAAAAAGGAGTGCATATAATTGTTTCATCCTGATGACCTGCTTTCTTATAGTTAGTTGAGGTTTGGGGGCAGAGAAAGAAGTTTGCAACATTGTGTTATAAGCAGGATTGGGGGAAAATGTGTACTGTACATTCAAACCTTTTTTTTTTTTTTATTGTGTTAACTATATTTTGGTAATAGTCTCTGTTTGTGATTAAGCAATCATTAAAGATGAGGTAGTTGAAGACATAAAATAGATGAGAAAAGAAGAATAAGAGGATCAGTAGGTTCATTTTAATCAGAACTAAACGAGAAGGAATAAGTGGGCAATGAGGGAGGAAGCAAAAAGGGATTAAAGAAGAGAGAAATGTTGGGGGGGGGGGTCGTTAAGAAGTCTAGTAGAATAAAAGAGACATTATCATTTTAATGCATGAGTTAATATTCCTGCTTCTGAAATATGTAAGAGGTGCACAGACACGTGGAGAGCCTACACATCTGATCTACCCTCACAGTCGCACTGTCGCTTTCCTCCCTTTAGATCTTGCTTGGTTTTATTCTGTAAGACTGTTGATTTAGATTTTATATGTTTTCTGTCTTTTATGTTGGTAACTTATGCACTTTGAAAATCAAGCCACAATTCAAAGCAAAATACAAAGTACAAAGGTGATATCAAATTCTTAAAGGCAGACCTTTTGGTTGCCTTCATTAACAAGGATATGTATGACAAATAAATGTCTGGAGGTATAATTTTATTTTTAAGCATTAGTTGTATAATGTATGCTGTGTATTTTAAATTAATGTAACTAAAGCATTGTTTTAATAAATCTCAATACAGAATAACCAACATTTAACAGACATACTGTTTGTATGGCTGTGATGTTTTAAGCAAAATCTCCAATGAGCTTTTTTTTTTTTTTTCTCCAATTTTTAACACTTTCAGTTTTTCACATTATATAAAATGTGACAATGCATTACCTGCTGCAGACTTCAAGACATTTAAAATAAGGAGCTGCATCCACCCATATAGTTTACTTTGCTTTCAAACACACATTCATGGACAAATAATTTTTGCAAAAGAGCTCAAGGGCAAATCTCCCAAACCTACTTTTACTAGTATTAGACTGTGTTGATACTTGTGAATAATAAGCTTACTAAAGACAAACAGAAACTAATCTGTTCTTGTACATGTAAATTCATTTCCCTTTGGGCTGCAGTCATTCCTGAAGTCTTTTGAAAACACATACAGCAAAACTGAAATTGTAATATCAGTTCCATCAGCTTCCTGTCTGTAGCTGAATTCTAAAAATCTGAGCTATTTTAAAACATATTCGAATTCATTTTGCACGTTGCACTTTAGCATTAAACTTGCAGTTTCATGTTTGAACATTAATATATTGAGTTTTATACTCAACTGTGGTAGCTGTTTAACATATTGAATCTACTGAGTTTCACTATTAGACCAATTTTATCCCAAACGACTATGGCTGTAGTAAAAGTAATTGATACATATTTTCAACCAAGAAATGCTCAGTAGGTTAAACTGAGCCTGTAACAGTTTTTTTATGCTTTTTAAAGACACTTTCTCTGCATCCATGCAGATTACGAAGGGAACTAGTTGAAGGTTTTTAGCAGAAAACTATCAACACATCCGTTCGTTTCCAGATTGCTTCTCCCATTAGTCACGTTTTTGCTGTCAACAAGTCAACACTTGAATTAAGATTGAGGTTGGACTAAAATAAATCTCCAAAGGATTATTAAAGAAATTACTTAGCAGCACTTAGTTTAGTTGCTTTAAAGGGAGCAGAAAATAACCCGAAGCAGAAAACACAGTAATCAAGATTAGACATGCACAGAGTTTCTCACTGAAGGAAGCAACTGTCTGGAGATTTGTTTGTAAAAGTGCAAAGTGCTTTCAGCTAAATGGATTAATAGAAAAAGCAAAGGCAAATTTGCCAGAAAAAGTTTCCTCAACAACTTTTAATTAAATCTAATGGGATATTCATGAGAAAATTCAAGATCCATATCCTTTATGCCAAATTTAGTTAGGTTTGTCTTTTTTTTTTCTGTGTGTCATTTTTCATTTGTTTGTTTAGTTTCCCAGTTTTATCACCAGACCACAATTATAGTAAACTATCCAAACAAGTTAATAATGATAAAATGCTGACTATTTAAAGTTTCCTGCAAACTATTTATTTAAACAAAAATCAATGTACAGGCAATTTTAAATGTTTAGTATGAAGATAATTTTGTAGCATAATAAAATTGTGGCTTCATTACAAACACCTAATTGTTTGTTATGTTTACTCAACAACATAATATTTTCCACAAAAATATAGATAATTTGGTAGCTAATTAATGCCTATATTGCAGGATGATATGAAATAAATTAACTTTTTTTTTGGATCAACAGTTGGTAAATTGTTTAGTCTTACCTATTACCTGCTAATCCAGCTCTAGTTTTATTTTTTTACTTATCACTCTTAGTGTTTAGTTTGGAAATGCACTAGCGCCAAAAGAATGTGTTGCCCTTTCCAAACAGCAAAGCCGCTTTCTTGGTGAATAAGGAAACCGCAAGTGTATCATAAGTATAGATGACTGAGTAATTGCATATGTGAGACAGAATATCAAGGGAAAGAGCAGTTCTGACATTAACACATCAACTTGATGCAACTGTGAGCAGAAAGACAGTGTAAAATGAGTCTATTATGTCAGCAATGATAACTTTGCTCTTAGTTCTTGGATTCTGTTTGGGGCCGAAGAGCTGTTATTACTGTGTGGGAGATAACAGAAACACGCACACACAGAGAATAAAAATAAATAAATAAATAAATAAAGTAGAGAATTGTTGATGTCTGCAAGATTCATGCTGCTGGATATGAATAGGAGCTATACAAATGTGGAAAAATATAGATTTTAAAAATATACACATTATGCAGGATTTTATGAGGTACAAGACCTTGGTGAGGGCAGTTTCCAAAAACATAATTTACATTTCTACTCAAACAGCTGATTTATAGATTTACCCGTTATTTATTTTATTTTGTTTTAATTTGTTTAATTTAATTTATTTAATTTATTTATTTATTTTCCCTTGTCCTGTCCAACATTGTGGCATGCAGAATTATTGTCTGAGTGTCAAGACGAAACCCAACAGATTTACTTTCACAAGCAGAGCATTATGGCTGGCCTTGATGCTCCACTTGATGTATAAATGCAACTTTATTAGAATTTGCTTTGGGTTTGTTTCAGACTAATGGACACAGGGATGAAAAGACAAAGTAGAAAACAAAGGCAGAAAAGTGGGAGAAGGGTTAAAAGGGAAGGAAGGAGATGGGAGTAGAGGAGAGAGAGAGGTATAAAGAGAACACACATGAACATCATTGAAGTCTGACTAGACCTGCAGAAAGAAAAAATAAAAAGACTAAACCAAGAAACAACAACAAACAAAAAACATATATAATGATACTTATAACATCAATAGAAATATTTTATATGGTACATGGTAATACAAGATGTATTTAGTGGCCTGAATGTGTATCTGATAAACACCTGAATCTAAACACCTCTGCTGTTTGTTTCTGTTCTTGCCTTTGCTTGTGTTGTAAAATGTGAGTTGTACTGGTGAAAACCCAGTTTTCTGATTATTCTGAAATGTCTTGCTAATCTTCAGATACCATGAATTCAGTTTACTGTATCTTTTCCTCCAGCATGAGGAAAAGCAGTAAAGCAGTGAAGTATGTTGTTAAAAAAAGGCCTGAAAATGAAATCTTGAGTCAAAGGCCTCTCCATTCAGATGTTTGCTCCATTTTCACATCCAGCCAAAATTTGAGTCTGAACACCATGCGTCTGTTCTACATCTTCAAATACACTGGGCACACACTAACGTTCATGTATGTACACACGTGCACATTTTCCTTTTTTTTGTGTAAATCTGCCACATGTCATCCATTGTAGTTACTGAGCAAGCGATCTATGTAACACACATCTTGAAAGTCTATTTTGGTCCACCAGTTCTCTCCTGATCACCCCTTGTTCTTTAAAAAAGGTAATTTGTCGTAACGAGTCATACAGGAATAAATGCAACTACAGAAAAACTTCTCTTTTAGAGCAGGGGTTCCCAACACTGGTCCCTGAGGAACACCATCCTGCATATTTCCGTTGTTTCTCTGCTCTGACACACCTGTTTTTAATTAATGGGTGATTAACAGGCTTCTGCAGAACATGAGGAAGTAATTCAATCACTGAATTAGGTGTGTGTTGGAGCAGGGAAACAACTAAAACATGCAGGGTGGTGTTCCTCAAGGATCATAGTTGGGAACCACTAGAGAACTTCAAATGAACAAACTTTGTATTGAAAATATTTGTATTACTGTTTTAATCAATTTAGCAATGCTTTCTGAATTGTTTCTTTGTAGTGATTTCCTTAGTTGTGTTCTCTCTGAGAGGCATTTGTTAAAGTTTTCTTTGGAAGTCTTCTGTTTTCTTTTATTTACGCTTTTGTTTAATAGTACATTTTTATTTACAGTTAATTAAATGCTGTATTTTTGCTAAACAAAATCTCCACTGTCTCAAAGTATTTTTGCCACCCTGCAATTGTGTTTTCGGTTCATACTGAAATCAGTTTTATTAACCAATAGGGCAAAATGTATTAGTAATTTGATAAATGATAACTCTGTCGTTTTCCCTTCATAATAGCCTTTATTGTATGGCTGTGGGACTTGAAGAGGGGCCTAATGATGATGATGTTTCAACCAACCAGCCATGCCCACGTCATTCACTCCCCAGAGGGGTGGTACTAGTGAAGGGGAGAAGAATAAAAGCATTGATATGCCTGGTTAGAGATTCAGTTTGTTGTATATATTCATATATGAGCAGGTCTGAAGCATGATATACTTTACAGCTGGCTTACATTACATTTAAAAACGCTGTAAGTGATTTTGGTAGTCAGTTTGAGTATTAAAAAAAAAAAAGAAAGAAAAAAGGAACATTACCTTCAGATTTTGTGCTGGGACTCATTTCTTTTGAATATCCAAATTTTAAGTCATTTTATGTAAAATATTAGGAACTGCATCTGTGAATTGATATGAATGCAAAAATAAATAAATAAAAAGGGGTAAATTAGAACCAACAGGTGAAATGTTTGCATTGATTTTTCATCTAATCCATCAATAGGTGTGCTCAGCTTTTTTAAATTTGGTATTCTCACAGCCTCGCTCATATATTCATCTTGTTCAGTCGATTCGCAATGTTACAGAAACTTGAAAATAAATTACTGAGATGTGAAGAAGGGTGGTACAAGGGCCTGCACTTTTAACCTGCCAAATGATCATCCAGCTAGTCTGAGCACGAACTTGCACCTTGTCAAGGTGAGAAATCTGAAAACGTTTTACCTGTTTTTATTTTGTAAACTCTGTACAAGTCAGACACCACTAAAAGCAAAAATGGCATTTTTTTTGATTGAATGTAGAAAACAGTTGGGGTTGAGTTTAATTTTTAGCATTGCCCAAAGAGTTCCTAAACCCACTAAGGGAAGCAGTTGCAAAAAGACAAATAATTACTGACAACCTGGACTCGAATGATCCGTGACGCAAGTGAAGCTTTTCATTGTCCAGTCACCACAACTGGCTTCAAATCTATTCAGGTCTGTACAGTCCAGGTGGTGTTAGATACAACTTGAGTGGTGCCTCAATGTGGGTGGGATTGTCAGCACAGCAGTCTGAAACTTCCATGTTGTTTTCTATTTGAAAAAAAAAAAGCAAGTTTGTTATTTTTACATTTTGTGTGATTCCTTGTGCATGTTCCTTTGTATTGAAACCCTGGCACAACAGTTTCCTGCGGGATCAATAAAGCTCTTATCTTATTTTCTCTTATCCATTATCTTTACCCACTTCTTCCTTTCAGGCCGTGGGGATCAGGTTGTAAATCCACCAGGACATTCACACTCTCACACCAAGGGACAATTTAGCGTTACCAATTAGCCTATCATGTACTTTTGGTCTGTGAGTACCCAGAGAAAGGTCATGCATGCACGGGGAGAACGTACGAACTCCACCTAGAAAGGACCCCAGTCAGGATTCGATCTGGCAACCCCATTGCGGAAAGACAGCAGCCCTACCAACTGGACCACCATAACTCCCTCTGACTTTATCCAAGCATAAAAACGTCTGCGCCTCCTCGTAGTACCACATTACTGGTTTACATGTTGTCATGGAAATATTTTTAAAAACAAAGAAAAATGAAAGCTGCTGTTGCAAGATTTAAAAAAAATACTGGGGTTGAGTTTTATGAAGGAAACGCTCTCGTGACTGATGTCGCTTTCTGGTCAATCAATGGCCTGCAGTCTGCTGACATTAGGTCTTCAGCTCAGCTCAGCTTGCTTGGAACCTCAGCCAAGTAAGTCCTAAGAACAGATCTGGAAGTGGGTGGAATTACCCAATGAAAAGACTAAAGCTACACCGAGTCGACCTGAGTGGTGACAAGTCAAGTCCAAGTGAAAAGGCCATGTGTGTCATATGAAACATAGAACAAACTGTTTCAAAAAATATTTGACACGCAAATCGAGATTATTAAAAAAATACTTTAATGAAAATATATACAGTAAAAGCAAATTTTATTGAACAGAGTGGGACTCAAAAACAAAAAGGATGTATTGCTTTCAGACTTATTATTGTCTTGACAGAAAAATACTAAGGGGGAAAGAGTCAAAAACCCATGAGCAGCGATCAATAAGTTGAGTCAGAGAAAATATTAAAAGAAAAAATAAAGAAACCTTGAAACAAGCAAAAGGTCAAAATCTTACAAGGCAAGATAGCTTGTATCAAGAAACAAAAACCATTTGGCAGCAGATAACAGAAACTTAAAGGTGCTCTTCCGTTTACCTGCATGTGCTGTGCTCGTCAGGTCGCCTCGGTGGTGAAGTGTGAAACAGCTGTTGAAAGGTTGGACAGCTCACTGATGTGAGCAAGCTCCTAATAGTAGCTCATCTCACAGGTTCAAGCCAAGACTTATCATTAAATAAAGTCAGAAATAAAGGACTTAGTACAAAATGTAAAAGGAATACAATTTTTGTTTGTACTTAACAACAAGCTCAGTGATGTGTAACTGCAAATAAATTAAAATGAAACTACTTATTTCTGGAGAGCGCATATTAACATATTCTGTATTTGAGTTCTTAAAAGAGCACTTGCGTTTGAGCAAAAACTTAATTTATTATGCACATCAGATATTCAGCTTTGCTGTGAATGAATGTAAAGAATGCAAATTATTACAGACATTTCAGCAAGCACAAGAAAAAGACTGAAGATTAGCTGTTGCAAAAATCAGCGCCAACATTAAGCAGCTTCCAAACTTTGCCAGCAAGCTTCCCCACCCAGTTTGCAAACATTCATTTAGGTAAAGGATATTGGGTTTGATAAACAGACAACTTTAAACCAAATGATTTTTTTTTCCAGCTTCTCCCTTCTTCAGGGGTCACCACAGCAAACTAGTCGCACGAAGACTTTACAATTGTTTTTACGCTGGATGCCCTTCCTGACACAACCACACACCACTGAGCTACCACAGCCCTCTGTGTGGAACAGAGAGCTGATATCTAGGGTTCCCAGGGGAGCAGATGAGGTTTGTTAAGGGCCTTGCTCAAGGGCCCAGAGTGGGGCAGATGAGGGTGAAGACAGGTGTGACTGCTTCACTTATCTCACCCACATTTTTTTTATTTTTATGTTGTTGGTACCAGGGCTTGAACCGGCGATCTTCCGATCACAAGCTCACCCTCTTAACCTCTGCGCCACCACTCCCACTTTCACCCAAATGAAATGCAGGAATTAAAAAAAATAAAAAAAAACTCAGATTTATGAAATCAAATAAAACTTATACCTAAATGTAAAAATGAGCTCCAATACTGGGTTACAATAAAATGAAGGAGTCATTTTGAGCAGTTCTCATACCTTTTAGTTTCTGACCACCAAAACGATCATGGCAAAGACTTGCAAAAGTACACACACATTAAAAATGTCCCTTGGGGGATGATTAAACACTTAGCTTATCTGAAATAAATGCAAAAGGACAAGTCGAATTGCTTAAATTACATTTTATACTACATTCATTATCCATAACTACTTTTCAGTGGCACCGTTAGAGCTGTTGCCTTGCAGTGAAAAGGTCACTGGTCAAGTTCCAGCCGGGAGCCTTTCTGGGTGGACTTTGCATGTTCTCTTCATGCATGTGTGGGTTTCCTCCCACAGACCAAATGCATGCATGTTAGACTGATCTGGTAACTCTAAATTGTTTATAGGTGTGAGTGTATGGTTGTTTGTCTCCATGTGTCCCTCTGATGGACCTGTCCTCTGCCTCTTGCACAGTGAAAGATGGACATGGGCACCAGTGAACCCCGCAACCCGAAAAGGGAGATACGGGTAGAGATAATGGAAGGATGGATGAACTACTTATCTTTTGTACCAATTAGTGAAAAATATGCTAGTTAGTTCAAATTTGTTTGATTTTCCACAATAATTTCAAGACCCCCAACTTTGGGAACCACTGAGCTATGTAGTGTTTAGTAGAGCTCCAGCACAGCACAGCTTTCATTGGAAGTCCAGGTAAGCTACTTTTGAGTTGCTAATGCTACTGCTTCAACAAATGGCTGCATGGAAACATATAGTTCATAATTCAACAAACATGGAAGGTAGAGTTTGTGATACAAAGCACTCCACCAGTTCTCCAATGCTCTTTCAGCATAGATTTACCCCACAGCAGCAGTTTTCTGATTATTCTTTGGATATAGAAAAACTAAGAAGTGGAAGACTATACAGTATGGTTAATTTAAGATAAATCATAAGAGTAGGGTCCTCTGGTGCACTTTTAACAACTTATCTTGAACTTTACAGTAATAGTTGAAATTTTTATGCATATTGTGCATTTATATGTAGATATCTATATGCGCATGTATAAATGTATCATATCTAGGTGTATATAGGAACATTTGCTAACATTTAAACATTACTTGTTGTATCCACACAACAATTGCATATTTTGCTCTAAACACCAAAGTCTATGAAATTAAATTATATACTCCTACACAGATGTGGATAACAAATACAATTTTGTTCAATTTTGCATGGTGCACTGTACAATTTTGTATGATAGTAAATTTTACAGTAGTCCCTCGCTACTTCGCAGTTTGTTTTTCACGGACTCGCTCTATCGCGGTTTTGCAAAGTAAGACTGGGCATGACACAAAATTGGCTGTTTGATGGATGAGCTGCATGATATGCATGGACTTTTTATTTAAAGTAAATCATTTTAAATGATTTAGCACCTGTGTGCAGACCACAGCTGTGGGAGAATCTTGCTCCTGTAGCTCATCAGCTGATTTCCATGTGGAGCAGAGAAGTGGGCGTGGCCGAGAATGCAGCCAGAGGCAGAGAGCTGAAATCATGACATGCTGTGATATTTCAGACCATTTAGAAAATTGCAAGAATGTGGGAAGGGTTTAAAATCCCTTTATATACATATATATAATAAACTATACTTACTTTGTGGGTTTTCACTTATCGTGGGGCTTCAGGGTATGGATCCCCCACAATAAACGAGGGACTACTGCATTTTTATATAGTCATTTACTGGGAAGCATTATCAGAAGTTGAATATCCTGACACAGCAGCTGTTCAGTTGCTCTTGTAAATGTAGAAATATGCCTTTTTAAAATGTTTATGTGAAAAGAAATACAAGAAAAAGCTTCAGAGAGAGGCAGAGAAGATTATTTTCAGAGTCATCGTGTGGCTCAAATGGCGCCCATTGTTCAACTGAAAGCACGAGACTGAGGTGAGGAGGAAGAAAAATTGCAAGTGTTGTAAAAATGGACAGTAGGTGAGAAGTTACGGAGAGAGGGTAAAAGTGCTGCAAGTGCCAGATTCAGTGCATCATTTATCAGAATTACAAGGAAGAATCACTTTGCACTTTTGTTTAGCACGTCCACAAACACACTAGAATCTGAGCAAAGAGCCGTTTAGCTGTGTAAAGTGCTGAAAAAGCACCAATATGTGTTTCTGTATCTGTGACTGAAATACTCAAATAATTAATTTGGTTTTCACCAAGTTGTCAGCATAAATTTAAATATGTACAGTTCAAGTTTGCAGTTCATTTTAGAAGAAGTTCCATTTGCTCTCAGCAGCTCAATGGCACTGTGGTTCAACGTTTCAAGCTGTAACTGTTATTCATTTACTTCCCAGCAGGGATTTGGCCTCTGGCTCGTTAGCACCATTTCTAAAGTTGTTATCATCACATAGAGGAAAGGAATAAAAGCAATATCAACAGGGAAAATAACAAAGCAACAGAATAAAGCTAAAATGGAAAAACGGTGAGAGACTAAACTAAACTGAGCACCTGAAGAGCATTGAAACACATTTAAAGGTTTATGTGCTTTTTTGTATTCAATTCGTTTTAACTTCCAGGAAGTTAGACTAAAATATTTTCCATACTTTTGTCAAAATTTAACCAAATAAGTCGTCAGCTGCTATCTAATATTATTTTACCAACTACAGTCCCTAAAGTCACAGATTGTGGTCCTGTTTCTTCTTTGTGGGATTTGTGTATTTAATTTACTCATCCATACATTGGATTTGTGTCCAATCAAAATGGTTCAGATTATGAAAACAAAGTTTAATCTGTTACTCTGCTAACATCCAATTGGTTTATGTAGAACTAGAAATTGTGCTTTCAATACATACTGGTCCCATCTGCTTCAAGATTTGATGTGGATATGCATGTTTTATTATTTTTGTGTTGACTGATAAAAAGATTTGGAATTTTATTGAAAATAAACATATTAGTAGGAACTCGTCAGACACGAGCATTAATAAATTAAATAATGTTATAGTGTTTTAGTAATGGGTGAATGAGAAGCAAATTATATAATGATTGAAATAAACTATAAGTGAAAAAGGTGCTTCATAAATGCAAACAAATTACCTCTGCACATATAAATCTTACAGGATATCTTGTAACAAAACAACATCCTATAAATTTTTAAACAGACACCCAAAATGTGAAATTTAGAGAACATGACACATGCAGTAAACTTTTTTTCTGCTGAACCCGACAACCCTGTCAGATGAACCCCTCAATTGACGCCACCTGTCATGAATTGTGCAAATTTTACAGCAATCAATAAACCGTCCACACTCAGGTCAAGCTGACAACCTCACATCAGTAGAAAACAAAGATACAAGCTGTAAATTTTAGAATTTTTCAACACTTTACCACTTTTGGTCGATTATGTTACATTTGCCATCTTGTTGTAATTAATGACATTATGAAGCTGTTGAGTCAAGCATTAACGTTTCACATAAATAAATACACACATACACATTAATATACTGAAAGTTAAAATAAAATAAAATGCATTCTGTAAATAGTACAAAAGCCATTTGATATTGCATATTTTGTTTACACATCTGGGAGTCTTGATGTCTGTGCTAAAAATGCTATTTATCTTGCATGGTTCATCATGATGTGAGCATGTTGGACTTACAGATAAAACTTCATAATTGGACTCAAGTATCCTAATGTGAATCTTATTATTTGGCTCAAATGTGTTAGAGGAAAAAGCAAAATTATAGACAGTTTAGTGTGGAATCAGTAATATTTTCAGGTGTATAAGTCACAGGTTTTGGCATAGATTTGTCAGTCCTGCAATTTATATGCTGGAGTTACTTATATAGTTGTGTTTTTTTTTTCCATATTCATAACACAATTTTTGACTGACACTTTAAATTTCTAAGAAATGCAACAGTGAGTCCCTTCCATACACACTGACTTAACTCAGATGGTGCATGAGTAGAAACACTGGAGAGCTAGCAGCTCTGGCCATGATGGAAGGATGGATGGATGGATTGATGGATGGAGCTGCACCACCCAGGTGAAATTAAGCTGTTTTGACCATTAAATAAATGCATAATAAATGCAACGGGTCAGAGGTGACGCATAATAAATGTGACTTTTATGTCGAAGCGACCGTTGTTTTCCTTTTCATGATGCTTTTTGTGACTGATGCGACTTATACGCCGGAAAACACGGTAAATGGATGTTTAAAGTGCCATTAACAGGTGTAAGTGATTTTAATGATACAGAAACATGACAAGCTTCTCTAAAACTGTAATTGTCCTTTCAGGCTCATTGAGCTGTCTAATTCTGAAGTGTTCAAACTATGTTAGAGAAGTTCAAGATTCTAAATTTGATTGTTTTATCACCCCGTGAGCGGCCAGATTGACAACGAGTGTTTAGCTTAGTGGGGCTTAGCAGCTAAAAGAATGATTGTGAAACCCAAAGGGGTGCGATGTTGTCAGACTCAAAGATCTTGTCTTTGGTCATGCAGCAAGGCTCAGTATGACAGAAATTTTGTAAAAATGTGTTGTTCAATCTGTTCTGTGCAAACTTTACTGAGGGCCGCTTTGGTTTCACACACGTCTTCTTCTCTTTACCTCAATGTCACATTTTCAAAAATCTTGTGTTGAGTTTTTTTTTTTTTTTTCTTGACTGTGTTGCTTCACTCAGAAAATACTCAAGTTCTCTCTCTCTGTTAGAATTTTTTTTTTTTTTTTTTTTTTTTTCTTTTGTTCAGTAAATACTGCAGGTCAGGTCACGAAGTATGAACAAGGTGAGCCATCTTTGCTGTGGAAGAAATTCCAAACCCTGTCAGCATCTGTTTAAATCAATGTGTACTATCTTCAAGCCATGCACTTTTCATGACCCCCAACTGCATATTCCAGTATAACCAAAATATTTATTAAATGTAATATTTCAAACAGATTTGAGAGTGAAACGCTTCAATATTGATTTTTTTTTTTTTTTTTTTTTAAATCAAAGGATTCTGTTTGTTCCAGTTTTACTATATCTATGAGTAGTTACTGTTTTATGTACAGTAGATGGTAGTTTCTTGCTGTCATGTGAACACAGATAAAATTCTGGTAGTTAAAACAATGTGATGACTTCTCATAAAAGGATGGTCACTAATACCAAAAACCTTCATAAAAAGGATTCAACATCTTTGGATTGTTGAATGATTTTTGAATGAGTACATACGTTAAAAAAAACTGCATCACCACATTATTTTTATTGCCCTTTTGTATTTACAGGGAGGAATAGATATGAGGCAATATCTCCTAAAACAAACACGTTGCTACTTTTACACAGTTATTTACCATGAGCATCGTCTTTTATGACCTTGTCTTTCTGAAATATTTATTCAGGATTTTCTGACACAGTTCATGACCTGCTGATTTGTTTTCATGTCATGGAGTGGGGACAATTGAATTCAGTTGAGGGTCACATATTTATACCCTGGGACAGGTTGTTATGAATCATTTTTGGCATGTGTATAGCATGTTACAGATGAGCTCATGGGATGATGTGAAAGAATCATGATTATCATGGTTTTATAAGATGATGAAGATGAAGATGATGATGATGATGATCATTAATCACCGTCTGAAAGTGATGCTGTTACCTTTTCTGTATCATTTTGTTCAGTAAATTATTTACAGCAACACTTTTTCATGCGGACAAAGTCTACAACAGTCCATTTTGTGACATTTGTAGCCATTTTAAACTGATAGAACAACAAATCAAACTGTTATATAAGGTTTATGAAAATAAAAAAAAACTCATTGAAGATCTTGCTTCTAACCTACAAAGCTCTTATAGCTCCATCTTATATTACAGATTGTATTGTTCCATATTTTCCTAACAGAGCACTCCGCTCTCAGTCGGCAGGTTTACTTGTGGTTCTCATAGTTTCCAGAAGCAGAATGGGAGGAAGATCTTTCAGTTATCAGGCTCCTCTCTTGTGGAACCAACTTCCAGTTTCTG
>JARVLU010000624.1:17491406-17515678 GCA_031762415.1 Simpsonichthys santanae | reverse complement strand
TCAGCGACCTCAATTTGTCCCGTAGGTAAACGCTCCTTGTCTGTGGAGCTGTCTGAACCCGACGAAATTAAGGAAATAATGTCACGAATTCAGCGCGAAAACGCGAGAATGTACGCTGAGCTCTGCGGGTGAACTTTTTGTGTACAGTACGTGCGTACGGACACCCATACGGCCGTACGCAGAGCTATGGGGGAGCCTTAAAACAAAGCCTTAAGTGTGACCTCACAATATTTTTATCAAACAACTAAGCTCCATAGTAAACCATGAGTAGCCCAGTAATTATTGTATCCGTGTACCAAATGTCTTGAGGACAAAAACAAACTATTGGTCAGGTTCATTAAACAAAAACAGTCACTGAAGTTCTTGTGGTTTCCCATTTTTCCAACAAACTTGTCTTTTGCATCCAACCAGGCTTTTAAATTCTTTAAGGTATTGTTTAGGTGTGTAATAATTCAATTCTCAACTATTTATTATCCTTAAAACCAGAAGTCCACAAATAGAAAACACCCCTGCTTTATTTTCCCTCAACACGTTTTTTTCCTCCACAGTGAGAACGAAGAGGACCGCGATCGTTCGTCTTACAACGGTCGGTCGAAGAAAGAGTTCAAGGATGAAGAGGAGACTGTTACAACCAAGAGCGTACAGATCGTCCAGGCAACAGAAACGACAGCAACACGAAAGAAAGGGGTACCGTCTAAAAAGGTGGACCTGGGCGCTGCAGCTAACTACACAGGAGACAAGACCCCAGAAACCACTGCCAAACAGGTAGCAAATGCACATTTGATAAAAAATAAAAATAAATCATGATTTATTGTTATGGTTCTCTGTTTGCACTTATTTGTGATTAATTGTTTTGAATTCAGACCCAGCCAGCAGCTGCTCCCCAGCCTTCCAGCAGCGGCATAGCTGACCTATTAATGGTGGACACCACACCTAGCCAGCCTGCTGCCACAGGTAAAATGTAACTAATGTGTAATATGACTGTGGCAACTCATCGACCATCCTGCCAGGAAGTATTTATATTAGCAGCTGTGTTTCTGTGGTTTCAGTAGACAAAATAGGTTGAAGACTGGAATCACTTTAGTTGCAATTTTTATATGAATCGTGTCATCCAGAAACAATCTGAAAGAGGTAAAAACTCTGACTCTGTTGGAGGTGATGCTGCTCAGTTGCTGATACCAGCTTCAGATTTTGGGGATGGCAGGGGGAGGGAGTTGATGTATAGAAACTAACACCACCAGATGTTTTTTGGAGGAGTCCCTTGTGAATGGAGAGCGCACTGAACAGATGTTTGGCTTCTTCCACCTTGCCACTGCCACCACCTCTCCTCTCTCCCCTAAAACGCTCCAAGAATGCTAACTATTCAAGAACCACACCTGGAGCGTGCACGTTTAAAACTGACTTGGTTTTGTTTGTTTCTCCATGCAGACTTTGTTGGTGGATTTGCTGACTTCACCGCGTCTTCTGCCTCAGCTGGACTGTCCTCAGGATCTGGTATGTTTCAGGGTTTTTGTTGGTGTGTCTGGCTGTGCTGTCCTGTTGCAGTTGTACTGCTAGAATATTCAGAGGAATGTTGGGGCGGCGGGTGCCCGGCCATATGGAGCCTGCTACCTGCTCTGCATAATAAGAACAGACACACATCAACTCCTGTTATGGATGACAAGGAGACAGGGACAGGAGTTGTTCGTGGGGGTGGAAGGAGGCAACGGGCCCGGGCCAGTTCAATGAAAAATTCAAACATGGCGCTAGTGGTCGCTGAAGATTTCCTGGAAAAACTTTAACTAGGCTCTCAAAATGTGGCTTTTTATTTACATGCTCACATTTTCTTGTGTAGATTCTCTGCTCTGAGTTCCTACAATAAGAATTAGACATGGATGGCAAGGATGGACAATAACTGTTTTGTTTTTTTTTTTCTACCATGTGGCTGCAGTTACGACCTCTAGCACCAATGGAGAGTTTGGTGAATGGAATGCCTTTCCTGGAGGTCAGGTGCCAGCATCTGCTCAGCGTGCTGACATAAGTGGAAATGACTTTTTTGGAGCCATGACAGCAGTTTCTCCCACTGCCCCTGCGCCTGCTCCTGCCACGGTTCTCGCTCCAGCCACTGGTCTCGCTTCAGCAGACCTGTTTGACTTGATGGCACCAACTCAGTCCATCACCTCCTCCCAGAGCCTCAACTTCAGCATGAACAGCACACAGAGCATGAGCACCACAGTCTTTCCACAGTCCATGTCACAGGTACGCTTGGCTGCACTCAAACACATGAGCGTTCTTTATTAATAATTAATTTACATAATATCAATGTCAAACTTGTGGGTTTAGCATAAACAGAATACAGTTAGAAGTAAAACATCTACAAATCATACCACCATGCGCTCATGTTCCTTTAGAGACTGCTTTTGTTTCTGGGGGATACTTTTTCTTAAAATAGTTAGCTTATACAAATTATAACTAAATGGCAAACAGACTGGGAGTGGTGGCGCAGAGGTTAGAGAAGGTGGGCCTGCGATTGGAAGATCGCTGGTTCAACTCCCTGCACAGGCAACATCAAAATGTGGGTGGGATTGATGAAACACCCACACTTGCTCCACTCTGGGCCCTTGTGCAAGGCCCTTAACCCCCACCATCTGCTCCCCCGGGTGCCCTAGATAACAGCTCTCTGCTCCACACAGAGGCTGTGGTAGCTCGATGGTTGTCAAGAAGGACATCAGTCGTAAAAACAATTGCTAAGTCTTCATGCGACCTAGTTCCCTGTGGTGACCCCTGAAGAAGGGAACAGCCGAAAGAAGAATTTTGCCCAGGCTCTTTGATCTTTGTATGAGCTGGCATTGAACTACCAACCTGCTGTTTCTCTTAAACCACAGCTGCCCAAATCCATTTAAAAATAGTATATTATTATTATTGTAAATATTATCATTGTAAATAATGTAAAGATCCTGTTTAAATACGCGTGATGTGGTCATGGTCCAGCCAGTGAAACTGAGCTTTAGAGTTGATGCGTTTTCTAACATCAGTCTTAACATGAAATATAGAACCATTTCACTTTGTTTGTTGAAGGTTATTTTAGTTGTTTGTTGCAGATAGTGGAACTGCTGACACTTATTTATGCATTCTTAAATGCAGACTTAAGAACTTGAAATGTCCTTTAGAAAGTAAAAACAACAAAAACTCTTAAAAAGTCTGATGCCAGTGGATAGGAGAAAAAAATGCTGGTCATAAGATCACAGATAAACTAAGTTAAAAAAATAATAAGGTCTTTTGTGTTGGTTATTAATGATCATGATCCAGAAGAGCACTAAAAGCATCAGGGAAACGGCAATGTTTCCAGTTTGACCATAGCTTGTTGCCATGGTGACGCTTACCCCACCTTCAGTATAGTTTATCAGCTTGTTGAATGGAGAAAAGTGCCTATTAATGTACCAACTTAGTTTTAGAATGACTTATGTTATTCAGAATTATTTTAATCCAAACCCCCAAGACAAACCAGTCAAATAGGAACAGTTCATCAATGCAGTCTGGCAATGGTAAGAACAAATACCTGTTGTCTGCCAACAGATAATCTTTATTGATCAGAGTGGTAATAATTATTATACTAAGATTATTCCTTTTGCTTGGACTTTCACTCAATTATGTTTCCAGTTACATTCTATTACTGACCAGTTGTCTTGAATTTGTTTAAATAAATGATTTAGCACTTAAAATATGAACACAGAGGTGAACTTCCTGCTTGATTGTGTTAAATGTAAACTCGAACAATAAGCCCCGACTCCACAGTCCACTATTTAAATGTCTTAGCCAGAAAGCATGTGTAGAGGCTTGTGTTGTGCGAGTGGAAGACAGAGGGCCAAAACGATTGTGGAACATTAACGTTCAGCTTCAGCAGATGCAGACCTCCCCCAGAGACCCCCCGCTCCCCCCGTTTCTGACACAGAATGAAAAGAATGAGATGTGACTTTCAAGAACACAACAAAAGCTTTTATATGTGGACTGGATTTTTATGTAAAAAGGTTCTTGACCTACTTAAAAACTTTTTGTTTTGTTTGATGACACCACCCCTGGTTGATCCAGTTGCTTTAGCGGATTCCTCGTTCACACTCAGAGGGTTAAGTTGGTCACAGTTCAAGGCTTTTAAATCAAGAAGACAGCTTTTAATCTTGAACTGTGTTCATCTGTGGGATGTCTGGTATGAACGCTCTTTCTGTAATGTTGTATCAGTGCTTACATGTTTGTGTCTTTACCGTCCAGAACATGGGGGGTCCTCTACAACCACAGCTGGTGCAGCATGGAGGGGCCTCTCAAAGTGCAGGAGCCAAAGCATCTCTCCCGTCCACCTGGTCGGATCACTCTGTTAACATCAGCCTGGACTTTCTAGGCCCAGGCATGACTCCTCCTAAACCTATACAGCCTAGTCTCAACACCCTCCAGCAAGGTGAGTGTAGGCAGTGACACACATGTAGTCAGTTTTTCCCTCTGAAACATCTCATCAATTGAGGATTTTGGAATTTAACCCTTCTGTTTGTTTCCTCTTGTTATTTCCAGGCCATCCAGCACCTGCCAACATGCTCTCCCAGGGATTTTCAAACATGAGTATTGGAGCAACGACAGTCAGGCCACCTGTTAATACCATGATGCATCCTGGTGCTAGCATGGGGATGGGCATGGCTCCTAACCAGGGCATGATGGGGATGGGCATGAACATGGGGATGCCACAGGCAGGTATGACCATGGGGATGCCTGGAGCCATGGGAATGGGGATGAACCCTCAAATGATCCAACAGCCCAAACATGATGCCTTTGCTGACTTTGGCAACTTTGGAAAGTAATGGAACTGGCAAGCAAAGATTATCAGAAGCGGTGGTAGTTTCTTGCCGTCCATTGGTGAAGGATCGTCATGAGCTCCAAACAAAGAGTACTTGAAATATCGTCAACTATCTTCTTACCAACACCCAGCAATCTCTTTTTTTAAGTTATATAGTGATGTGAATCTAAATGAATGTGTTGATTGAACCAATGATCTGTGCGGTCTAGGATGGTGGTTAGACAGACTCACTGGTGTGTCGTTTGATTCACGAGTCGATGAGAAAAGTGCCTGACAAAGTAGGGATTTGCTTTATAACCTCAAATCAAGTGAAATCAAATTAGTGCAAAACATTAGCTGCAGGACTTTGTTGTTGTTGAGAACACCTTCTCAATATCTTAATCGTACATTTGGGTTACACGATCAGCCATTTTAACTTTCTAACGTATATCGAAGAATGTCAAGTTACCTCCTTGTTTTTCTGTCTTCCTATATGTAAATAGAAATTTTGAGCCCCTCCAGTAAGTTTTGAAGTTCTGAGAGGCAGGAACAGTGTGTCACGTTGTATCATACAGACCAAACCCGTGTGAATGAAGATCTAAACGAAGCATGTTATTACAGAAGTGGCACATGTGGAGGTTTTTCCTAAAATGTTTGCAGAGAAAGCTGTAAGGAATGTTTTTTTCTTCAGTAAAATGAAAATAATGGCCTTTCTTATTAGAATATATCTATATTTTATACTGATGAAGCATACTGGTCCGTTTGTGTCCAAGATAATCAAAGAAAAGTTTCATGCGGTGCTTGTGGGGTTCTTCATTCCAGCACGGTTCCTGAAAAATCTGCCTTTTCTCCTCTGAACGGAAGGAGACAGTGGAGAAAACTGTCCGAATGAAGTTTGTCTTGTGTAGCCAAGTATGCTGTCTGCAGATATCCATGCTAATTAAATCATTTTACAATGTTCCTTCATTCCAAGCACCTTTTGTTTTAAAAAGAAAATGTTTCCCATCTATTCAAACCAGTGCTTGCACACACAAACCACACAGAGGACCTCAGGTTTTATCTCAAAGACTGTACAACGCATCAGTTTAATGTTACTCTGTGCTTCTTGGTAAAACAGCAGCTTTGTTTCATGAAGGAACACATCAACACAGCAGCCATGTTGATTCATCGTAACAATCACCTTCTTGTGTTTTACAGCATAAAGATAGAAAATTATTTGAGGGAAAACGCTTTTAATCAGCTCGGGGTGCAGATTGTACACACCCAGAATGTGGTGATCTAAAAAAAAAAAAAAAAAGATATGGAGTGTTGGTGCATAATAATCTGCCCCATTCAGCTGACGTACACCACAACGCCTCACCTCTGCTGCAAGTGCCTGCTGATGGGTGCTCCTGACCCTCGCAACAAGTGATTGATGATCAAAACTGAATTGTGTGGCCTGACATTTTTTTTTTTTTTATTGTACGTCTGTGAGATAAATAATTTACTGACAAGAGGACGGTGGACTCAGCAGCCTCAGGAGGACGAGGACTGAGCTTGTACTTTCCTTCTCTCCAAGGGCTCAAGAGGCTGAGCACAGTAACACACAGTAGCCTTGCACTGATGTCTGAAGCATTCAAATGACCAAAATCTACTTTTTTCTAATGTATATCAGTAGAAAATGCTTTTTTTTGTTTGTTTTCTACTTTAAATCAATCTGCTCCTTTTAAAAACTCAGTTACTGAAACACTAGGATATGCAAATGTACAAAAATACAAAATGACTTTTTTTTTTTTTGCATTCCCATTCTGATTTGATTTCCACGTCAAGATCCCTTCTGGAGAACATTAAACAGTTGATTTAAAATTGTTAATGATGTGTGTTATTTGGTGCGCTGTGTCATTAGCCTCATTCAAAAGTGCTTCAAGCAGCAAAAGTGAAGCTGAAGCGCTCGGTTTAGAAATTGCTTTCACTTAATGCGAGTATAACTTTGTGTGTGTGTGCTGAGGGTGGGGGGGGGGGGTGGCACTGTTAAAGGAAAGGTTACCAGTGAACGTTTGCCAAGCACATTTGACAAACACCAGGTTATTACTGGGACAGATGCTTCAGTTAAAGTGGTTCATCTTTTTAATTTCTCAAGCTCTAGTAATTCAACAATTAAAATTCCCTTTTCCTGCGAGTTAGAAGGACGTCCTACATTTTTCCTGCGCAACACAAAGTTTAATCTAATTCTGGGTCGTCTTTTTAAAATCAGTGTCGCGCCCTCGTACTGGATCAAGATTTGTTTGAGCGCAGTTGTGTGACAAACACGACTAAAGCGCGGCTTGCATTAAACAATTGACCCCCTTTCTTACCTCTCTGGAGACGACCATTAAATTGGCTACACTAATAATATTCTAATATATGAACAGTATATACAGTAAATGAGCAAAAGTTCAACTAATGATGAAATGCGCCCCACTTGTGACTTACAATATATGGAAAGAGGGTCATTATGTCTGCAGTCAAATTAAGAGAAACTAAAATAGGAAGAACTTTCAGACCCGAAGACACAGCCGTGACAATCATTCTGTGCCACTTATCGTCTAAAACTAACCTATTTAAGAAATAAAAAAGCAGCTACATCTTTACAACTTCCACATGATGCGGTAAATTGTGCTTTTATGGGTAATGTGGCCATTAAAGAGTAAAAAGCAATCTGAGACGTCAAGACAAATGACAGCTTTTGAGTGCCATCTGCAATCTCCAGCTTCACAAACTCAATTATTCATAATGCATTTATGAAGTCCGCTGAGACTGCGCTGTCATCCCCGCTCAAACTAACGGGAAGAGCAACATAAAGGGACAAGATCTCCAAGATGACGATGGCTTCACATGGCTGGGGGGGTGTACATCTGCTGCCACCTGCTGGGTAGCACCCAGAACGAGACGAAACAGTGGAGAAGCTTTTATTCCTCAAAAGGTCGTTCCTTCAATGTATCAATATGATAGAGCAGGTTGTTAGACTTGTGTGAGTCTAATTAAATCACAGTGTCTCACTCGGTCCAACGAGCCTTCTTGTCCATGATGGATGTCTAGTACAGAACTCAGAGCGGCTGTGGGTTAACCAGAATAACGTTCTCACCGCGGATAAAAAGCTGGTTGATGTGGCGCGTGTGCACCTTCCCGTACTTCTGAGGAGCCTGAGAGACGGTCTCTGTCCTCTGTGTGTTTGGAACGCTCTTTGTCTCTTTGGACTCGGCCGTCCTGTCGTCTCCTGTATGAGCAGGCCGATTCGAGCAGCTTTTTGGCGTCTCTTTGGGCTCGTTGGCCTTTTCCTGGGCCTCCTGCTTCTTCACGACCTCATGGGCTCCTGGGTTCTGGAGGCGCAGCTTCTCAAAGAGCTGGACACAGATGTAGGTCACATTAGATGGAAGTAAAGTGTGGAACATGAAATAAGAACAATTTTATAAACAGACTGGACAAAATGTAAATAGACTGTACTTGTTTAGTGGTACCTCTTTTCAAGACACTCAGAGCTCTTTACAATCTATCATGATGCACGATCAATAATCCAGGTAGAAAAACCTGAAAAAGTTAAGTCTGGTCCTCTGGACATTCGAAAAACAAAATAATTGTAGAAACGTTTGGTCTTTCCTCTGAAAGACTTCAGTCTGAGGAGCTGGATTCAGCTCAGTCTTATAAATAGCACCTTCTCACAGTGGATCAACCAGTTTGCTGCTGACAGCTGAAACCAGCTGTTCACATGTTGAGTTTTATTCAAAACTATTTAAACTACCCCCCCTACTGGCCACATATGTTTTAGGGAAAAAATACAGCATACTGTTTTCTGCTCTGATTTTGATGCTTTATGTATAATAAAGTTAGGGTATAATAAGCTTGTTTCTACCTACACCCCCTCCCGCACCACCCCCCACCCCCCTCGGTTTATACTTTGTGTTCTTGCCATTATGTAAATACAATTTGTGAAGTTATGATGGACAGTATCGTATTCACAGACCTTACGGTACTTATCTACTCTACTGTCTTTGTAGGGTCTTCTGAGGAACTACAAAAACTCCTGAAGTTTTGGACTGGTTGGAGAGTACCTCCCCAGCACCTGTATCTAGAAGTTTCTTAAGAACTCCCCATGCCCGTAGCCTCAACCTGCATGACAGTGCTGAAACTGCCTCTGAAGTGCCAAAGTTATGAGGCATTCAAAGACAACCTAATGTTTTTATTTATTTATTTATTTATTTATTTTTTTGGCTTGTGAGATCAATAAAGTAACAGTAAGGATAATTATACAAAAAGCATTTCAATGCAACGTCTTTTTTTTGTGTTGTTTAGGCCTTATTTTGGGCTTGTGAGGTTATTAAAGTAACAGGAAGGATTTCAATGCAACTAAGTGGCAATGCTCGAGGAAAAAGAGGTGCAGTGCTGGATCACTGAAGCTTAAATGGCCCTACCACCATTTTGTTTTTGTTTTTGTTTTTGTTATGTTAATATCTGTGTCACAGGACTCTCTTCTGGGCTTCTGTTTCTCCCATGATGCTCCTGGGGTACTGCCCCTTGGTCCTAAAACGGGTTTCTTTGTCTTAGTTCATTCAGTTCTGGACTGGAGGGCACTGAGGTGACCCTCACATGCAAGTTTGCCTGATGAAGGTCTAGATGACTGAAACGTTGCCCTAGCTTGCATTCTTCTTTGTAAATAGTTTGTTTATACTGTATTTGTAAATAGTTTGTTTATACTGTATTTGTTAAATCTTTTTGGGATTTTTTTTTTTTTTTTACTTAAATCGCCTCATTTCCTTTTTTGTGGAATAGTCTGCACCCCTTGGTTGGATTTAAATCCTGACAGAGACCCGACGTTCTGACCTGTCCACCATGCCGTGGCGTCCGGTCCAGGAAGCGGATGGCTGGACCAGGGTCTCCTACCGACGAGGGGGGCGCAGGCGCAGAGAGCCCAGCAGAGGTGAGGAGTTTGGCCTACAAAATGGTGATGGCGGGCCCTCGTATGCTTCGGTCACCAGGACAGGCCGGACAACGGACCAGGGTGCCCCCCCCCCCCCGGCATGCACGTGACCAGCCGGGCGACATGCGACACGACCATGAGTACGACTATAGGGAACCGGAAAGGCGACCCTCTCGACCACGTCGGCATGCTCGCCACCGCTCTGGCCTCTAGGATGTGCGACACAGGGCCCGCGCACCGCCTGACCATGTGCTGGACAATGCTGATCTGGGACAGCCCGGGCCACACCAAAAGGTCATTTCCTTCAGCGCCAGAGTAAGACTACTCAATAAACTTATTAAAGCCGTCCACCATCTGGAAAACATCACCCGAGGTGAGCCGCCTGCTCTTCAAAGACTAAAATATCATTTAGCGTCTGTGATTAAACCAGCAATTCCTTGTGATGTCACGTTGTCCCTGATAGAGGGGAACACTTAAAACTGGGCTTATACTACCCAGATTATGTTGGAAGACCATTATAAGGCTCTTTTGCTTCAAGTTAGAGCCGATTCGGCAGAACACTCGTCTGAGATGGAGAACCCTTTTGAGATTGTCACAAAATGGGCCCGACAAAGTTTGGGGAGACGGCTGCAGCAATCTACGTTGGATCACGCCCACCACACAATGAGGGACGCCATCTTTGACTCATCGTTCCCACCACCCCCTCTCATCACGCTGGACCCACCTGCTCCACGCCGACCGCTGCTTCTGCTCTGCCTTCGGTGGATGACGTCACCCCACCCCTACCTCCGCCCTCGCAGCAGGTCCTGCCCGCTGCTCCTTTGCCCCAGCGTGTTCCTGGATCTTCAGGGACCTGTGACCACTGCTGACCCGGCCACAATGACAGAAGTGAATCAAGTTATATCACATGACACTGTTAAAACTTCTCCTTCAACAGCTGCAAACGTGACTGCCCACTGCTGTGATGCAGACCTTCTTCAGCTTCCTTCTGAGGACATTGCTGAGATGCACGCTGGGGTGGAAAAGCACCGAGCAGAGCAAGTGATGAACTTTCTGATATAACCGTTTTAACAAACCTTCTTTCAATGTATGTGGAGGACAGGACACGGGCTGGGTTTGCTGTGGATCATGTTGAACCACTGCAGCAGGTTGATTATGACCCTTCTTCCCCCCTGCCTCAACGTTTCCTGAGATCTGCTAATCAACAAACCTCCACACTTCGACCCACTGACGTGTCGGCTTCGGCTGCCACTGGAATGGCAGCAGTTCCTCTTGACGCCGGTTTGGTGGCTAATCAGCCCGCGACCAGACGTAAGCGAGTAAAATAAGTGTCCCCACAAGTCTGCTTTCTATTAATGGGGAGAGTAATGTATTCAGTATTGACGCGAAGCGCAGGGATAAACCCAATAGGTGTGGCTTAAAGGGCGGAGCTTACATGAAATAGAACAAGCAAAGGAGGAAACGGTTGTCCTCTAGTAGGAGAACCGTTAGAAATCTATGGATGGAACAATCCCTTTTATCAATTAAAAATTAGTTTGGTAATGATATTTCCTTGTTGAAATGAAAACACTTTATTACAGAACAGATTTTTTTAATTAATTTGCTTTATTTATGAAATTCAAATCAACCTGAAGGCAGCATCAGAAAAAAGAAGGAAATGAAAAATGTAATCTGGTAAAAATGCAACAAATCAAACAAACGGCTGCTGTGTCCCACTCAGTCTTACACTTCTGTCCAGGCTTAAAAGAACATTTATCAATGAAAAAGTCAAAACAAGTTACTCTTTCTTTCATTCATTAATAAATATATTGAGTTCAAAACAGTTTTTAAAAGCAAAAAAGCAAAGTATTAAGACTGCATGCACTACCTTGAAAAGCTGTGGGAGTGCAGGAAGGAATACTTTAAAGCAAAGGTTTCTAGTAGCATTTTTCAATCTGTTATAAAATGCATTTGTAAAATGCATCTATCCTTAACCTCCTGAATATATTTTATTATTTCAGAACCGTCTGTTTCTTGTTCTAGTCTGAACTTGTTTCCAGAATGTTAGACATAAACTATGGTTTGCCATCATCTAAAGTGTGTCTTTTTGTTACAGTCAGGTTCAGACATAAAGCAGGAAACCTAGAGAAGCTGTACCTAAAGCTCTGTGTGTGATCATTATGGGATTTTTATGCTGTTCAGTTTCATCTGTCAGACTCACGAGGACGAAAAGAAGGGAATGCATTTTTGATGTCAGTGGGAGAGATGATAGCGTGTTTGTCTGAAGACATTTCTCAAAATCATTATCAATTTTGAATAACCCGTGGGACTCCATACACTTAATGGTTTTGTGCTTCCCTTTCCTTTGCTTGGCGTGCTCTCACAAAGAGAAACTTTCTCAGGAGTATGAGAGCTCTCCTCTCGATCGTTTTCTGTTATCATCAAAGTCAACATGAAACCACAGCATGTCCAAACTTCTTTTTTCATAAACTGCCTTACTTACTTTGTTCTTGCACTAACTTCTCCCTCCCACTGTGCGTATTAGTGGTGTTAAAATCATTGCTTTCTTTATCTTAACTTCTGTGCTCTATTTAAATTTTAAAAGAACGCATTCTTGGAGTAGTTCTTTTACCACCAAACAACTTTGAGTTGTCAATTGAATTCAGTTTATTTATAAAGCGCCAAGTCAGAACAGAAGTCATCTCAGAGCACTGAACACAAACATTCACCTAAATTAAAAAGCCAATTAGCAGAAGTTATGTATCTAAAGAAGACAGCAGATTGCGTTGAATCTTCACTTTGTCACAGTCTCCTATCCTGAGCAAAGGAAACAGTGGAAAGGAAAAACTCCCTTTTAACAGGAAAAAACATCCAGTAGAACCAGACCCAGGAGGAGCAAGCATTTGCTTCAACCAGCTGGGGTTTGAGAGGAACAGGAAGGAGGAACTAAACTTTCTTCTGTCAGAAGAAAAGATCTTTGAAAGAGTCAGGCTGTTTGTCATCAGGTCAAGAACGAGAGATTAGACTGTTCTAGGTCTTTGCAGATTGCTTCCTACAGATCAGGGATTCTCACACGTGTTGGGTTCAGTGACACCTTACAGGGTAATTCCTGCATTTAGGTGAATTTTAATGAGTTGTTAAACATCTATGTGCTTTTAAAAAATATATTTTAATTTTATATTTTTGCAGACCCCCAAGCACCAACTTGGGGACCCCCAGGTGTCCGGGGACCCTAGTTTGAGAACCGCTGCTATAGATAGCTCAACAAACTGACGTTGGGTGAGTTTAGAGGTCTCAAAAAATACCTCTGTCATGCTTTGAGGCATTCTTTTACAACTTTTATGGGACTCATTGCTGTCCTGCTGCGAGGAAAAACAAAAACAGAAGGAAAAAGGTAAGATCTCTCACAAAGATGACCTCTGTTGTCTCCCGTGTGTCTTCATCTTCATCTTCACCTTTTTTTACTTTCTTGTCTGTGTCTTTAACTGACTTTTTGAAATTCAACATAACTCGCACACCTTTAAATAATTAAGATGCAATAAATCTCACTGTCGCATCAGGTTTTCAGCCACCATACTGTGCGTGCTTCATCCTGACTGTGAAGACGGCAGCAGAGGAAAGGAAAGACTTTATGTAAGAGAGAATAGCGAGATGCTACAAATGGAATGTTTAGTTTTAAAAAAAAAAGGCCTGCCTCATTGATTGTAACCCTGTTGGAAAAATACAACACTCTCACCATGCAAAAATCCATGGCTCACCTCAGCCTTAAATGTTGACACAGTAATCCTCACAGAGGCACAGAGAAACCAGTGATGTGTGAAGTAATGCCGCTGGAGAGAAAGCGCCGCAATCCACTCAAAAACACTTTTCTTTGGTGGTTGCATATGATTTTGGTTGGCCATCATATTCCTCACAGCCGAATGCTTTCAAGAGTCACACCTGAGTGCACACAATCCACAAAGCCTTGATGTCTAAGCCGTAACACTGATACATACGTTTGCTGGGATTGAAGAAATAAAAAAACAAACACCTTGGCTGTGTGAGCCAAACACCAACACAAGTTGTTGACTGAACAGTGTCGTGAGCCTGCCAGTAGCACTTCTTTCTGACTATAATCGAAAAGTGGTCAAACATATTGCTTGCAGACCAGTTTGTTATTCATGTGTTAGGCTGTATGTAAGAATCTAATTCAGGAAGAAATCTATTATTACATTTCAGTGTGGCAACAAATTTTGGTTATGAACGATAAAATGTTGAACTGTACTAATTCTGTTGCAATCTGTGTTTTTCAATGTTTATTGATTAATTTGCATATTCTTCATGTTAAGTGTTTTTTTCTGTGCCTCCCTGTTTGTCCTCAGTCACTTTCTGCGGCTCAGACCAGCCCACCCTCAAACCCCTGCACCCTGCTGTCATCCAAGTGACTCTTTCTTCCCAGCAAGTCCTGGACTATAGATGTTGTCCTTATTAGACATGCTTTGGTCACACCTGCCACACCCCTTTGGTTCCTGCCTAAACACACACACACACACACACACACACACACACACACACACACACACACACACACACACACACACGTCCCACTTGCATCCTCTCCTCGTCATTAGTTTGTTACATTGTCTCCTTTTATCCTCACCAGCGAACAACTGGGTGCACACTTTTAAGTATAGCAAATGTGCACCATCTTACAAACAACCCTTTTTCTAAATCACAATGCAAGCCCTTTGAGAAAATTTCCACTGGCAATGAATGCAGTCATTTTAGGCACTTGTTGACTAGTTGGAGTTTTTTCAGCAAGTTTGAAATTGATGAAGTGGCGAGTGCAAAAATGAACTCTAATGTAATGTGTTATTAGTGGAATTAATGCTGTTTGTACGTTGACTTTTTACAACGCACTTGCAAATCTTTTGGGGAAATAACACATGCCATTTATTATTGTGGTAATTTTTATTAAGAGCAAACTAAATTAATGGTGTTTGTAAAAATAATACAACTATTTGTAAGGAAATTATGCAACTCCCTGAACAGACTACATATAACTAAGTCCCAATCAGGGAATTCTTGCATTTTAATAATCCATGCAAGACTTAAACTAATATGAGACGGAAACAAAATAATATTTTTAGTCAATTTTATGAGTAGCTTAATGTTTACAAAGAGTTAGAGAAGCCATGGCTGTAAAGCTTTCTTGACTCCTAAAGTAATCATTAAGCTCTCAAGTTTCCCCTGTTTTCCTCATATCAGTAATTGCTGTTTTACATTTTATTCCAGCATATTAGTTGGAATGAACTGCAAATTACATGTTGGTAACTGCCATATCGGACATGTAGGTGAACTTACAAAAACATGCTACAGGCAGCTGTTAAAATACAGTTTGTACTCTCTGTGCACCTCCATTAGTGCATACTGAACCATCTACCTCTTTCACTTTCCAGAATGATCACAATGTAAGAATTCCAGCAGTTTTCCGTTGCAGCTCGTCTACACCAGAGAGCAACAACAGATCCACACATTAGGATCATTCACCTAATGAGCTGCAAGGACTACTTAAGGCATTTAATAATGACTGCTATCCGATGCTGATGCATTACCTGCATTTTGGTAGTTGTGTTCCTGTCCTTTACCTTGTTCCTAGTGTTTTTATGAAAAACTAATATTGATCTCTTGTTGTAGCTTGACTCCTGTGATCCTCCTGAGCCTTGGACCTCCTTGCTCGTCTCCTGAGCCTCCTTGTGCTCCCCTTCCTTCCACCACTTGCCCAATGTTTGAGAGCTCTTTCGAACCTTTTGAATTTTCACCCTGCAACAAATCTGCCTGGTTAAAGTAAGAATCTGAACATCAAGACCAACCTCTCAGGAGCTTCCCATTAACTGTGTTCCCTACTCTTCAGGGTTCCTGTACTGGTCCACTGAAACATCTCACTGTCCATCACTACTCACTTTGCAAATAAACACTTAAAAAAACTCCTGGTTCTAAAGTTGATCTTGTTTCACATACCATCATATACTCTGGGTATAGAGACAAGCACAAAATGAACATTGACATTTTAAAAAGCTGTACTACACTGTCCCCATATGCTTGAACCTGTACTCACTGAAGAGGTCGGCATTACTGGAGTGGGGGGGGGGGGGGGAACACCAAGATTTACTGGTGAACAAATTTAACAAGCAAGGAAACTTTTGTAATTTATAGTTGTCTTCATGTGTGAGGCATGGTGGTCAGTGTCCTCTTCTTGTAACCAGGTGACTCTGGGTTCAAGCCCAGGTTGTGTTAGGAAGAGCTGGCATGAACCAATTACCAAATCTTGCATGTGAGTGTCCTCACCTTGGTGACCTTCAAGAGGGAGCAGCTGGAAGAAGAAAGGCTGGACTGTATCATTGGCTGAGTATTTTTCACTGTTTCCTCTTTCACTTAAATGTAAAGTTTGAGGATGTACAGTACGATACACTCAAAGTTGCTCTGGGGTATTTTGAACAGGGAAGCTGAGACAACATGAATTTCAAGTTTCTTTGTTTCTGACTTTATGTCCTGCGAAGCACATTTTATTTGTAAATGCATATTTTGAAGACCAAAAAAAAAAGGATCAGTTTTGTCTTTTCACTCTCATGACTGTCTCTTTGTGAAACACTTCACTGAAGGGGATATTCCAGCAGTCTATCCTGTATCGCATAGCTTCAACTCCCCAGGCCCCCAATTCATTAGTCCTATCCTCTAATACTTTTTAAGCTCCTTTGTGATTAACAGTGGAGCTCCTAATTCCTATCCCAGTTTTCCCACTGGCCTGAAAAATAATTTTCAGATCCATTATTAGTTTTAATGGAATAGTCTGCCATTTCACAGGATGTTGAACCAGTTTAGGATTGATAGGGGATGGCCATATTCATAGAAGGAAGGAACAAGTTGTGAGTTAAAACTAACCCTAAATAAATGTACGGTAATTCATGTCAATAAATCAAATGTTCAGCTTTTCTGTATTGTACTTTTATCCTCAAAAAATAGCTGACCTCAGCAGTGACCTTGAATTATATACTTGATAAAGAGGTCAAGAAGGAAAAAAGAAACTGGCATTAAGATGAGAAGTGTGTTCTTTACTTTTCAGTTCCCATCATATCTTTACAGGGTCACCTCTGGGTGAACAGCTTTGATTTTTTTACAGAAACAAAGAGTTTATGGTAGTGCAGGATTAATTTTATTGTCCTATGTGCAGAAAGTGGGAGGAGTTAAAAAATGATAGTCACAGGGAGAAAGAACTTCCTGTGGTGTTCCGTGGAGCACCTCGGTGGTCTCAGTCTACGACTGAAGGTGCTGTGGTAAGAGTCCAGTGCGTCATGCTGGGGGTGTGATGAGTTGTTCAGGATCTGGAGCAGTTTCCTCAGCATCTTCTGCTCAGACACCTCTGTCAGAGACTGCAAGTCCACTCCCAGAACTGAGCCAGCTCTCTTGATGAACTTATTGAGTCTGTTGGCATCGGTATAAGAAGCATCATCATAGGACTTCTCACAACAGTTCAGGAATGTATTTATTATGTTTAAAGTTTTTTCCTTTATGTGCATTCTGTCTGTTTTCAGCAGGAAAGACACTGATCTCACATTTTACCGCATTAATACAGAGTACAGCACACACACTTCAATTGAACTTTTACAAGGTTGTGCAAGGGTCATGCAGTATGACCTTTAAATCTCACAATATACAGATTTTAACTCTTTGACATTTTGGGGGGGAAAAAAGTTTTTTTTTTTTTTTTTTTATTAATGTTCCCACGTTCAATTCTGCATTGACACTAACCCACAGTGCAAACTAAGCTCATTTTTAGCTAAAACTTTTAATAAAATTGCCAAGCAGTTGCTCAGATGACATGCTGCAAATGCTGGATGTTTTTGTCTGTTGTCATTTTTCCATTTGTAAAGCGTTACTTAAAACAAAGCTTCATATGGTGTTTTGTTATAATTATTTTGTTTTTGCATTTTAAAAAGTGTCTTTTACACCCAATTGGCAAGTCCACGATACATTCATAGCACATTATTTTGGACTATTCAATTCATTCATGTCTGGTATCTGAGCAATGACATTTTGTTCCTAAATAAGTAAACAGTGAACACATTTCTTATTTGACAAAACATTTTTTAATTCCATTCTGCGCAGCCTCAGCTTGATCAAAAATTTTGCGATCAACCTATTTTTTGTAGGATTTAGAAGACAAAACTCAAAACACTGGTGTGAAAGTTGTCTGAACTTCAGCTCACACACGTTATCTCTAAATAAAGCGCAGCCTTGTTTAAGTTTTCATTTAAACTCAGTTTAGTGTGAAAGGATCAAATGTGAAACATCAGATCACGCTCGTGTCTGTTTACATTTTGACATTCATAACTTAACAAATTATTTTGAAGTGTTGTTGTTACATTGAAGTTATCACCATCCCAGTCTGCCACTGAATGTGTCAGGATCTGTGTCTTGTGTATTTTGGATTTCATTCTTTTCCATTTCAGTTTTCTCTCAGTGCTGATAGTTCACTCTTCCTCAGCTCCTGCCCCTTTTAGTCTCACCTGTTTCCAATTGTCAGTTTGTTCAGATGTCTTTACTCCTTATCAGCCCCTGAACATCTATCTGCCTTTTACACCACGTTCAATCTGGCATTGTGTGTGCTTCATGTCACGTCTGGTTCTCTGTCTCTTTGACTTTAGCTAATTTGTAGTTTTTTGCTCCCACCTTAGCCTGCAGTTTTGTTTATGAAAGTTTTTTTTTTATTTTTATTTATTTATTTTTTTTTAACTCAAGCTCCTTGTGTCAGTCTGTCCATCTGCATGCATGGCTCTTACCTCTTCAAACAATGACGGATTGCAGAAAAATGGGGTTTTAATTGGGTTAACTGAGGTGGAAAATAGAACACGGTAATGTAACATAATTAAAGTCCATGATTTTGATTTTGAACTTGCTTTATAGGCTCTGATGCTGTATTTTTTCCCAAGAAGTTTTCTCAATTACATCATTTCAAACTGAAGTTGTATTTTTTTCTGCTGCAATGCCGTAGTAAATATATAGGCTTATAATAAGACTATAAGTCATGTGACTTCAAAAACTAGTTTGTTACATGTTCACAAAGAAATGACATCCATGATAATAATCAAGAACAAAGCAAAACTTTTTTTTTTTTTTTTTTTTTTTTTTTGTCATTATTTCCAGCATCTTCCACGTGGACCTGATAAAGGGGGGTATTTTCCAAAAGGATCATCCATTATCCTTTGTTCTCTGGGAAAATTATAGAGCTTTGCTTTCTTTCTCCCTCATCAGTCTGACTGTCCCTTTGGGCACAGAAGAAAGCTTGGTGAACCTCCATCAGGCAGAGACCAGTAATTGTTTATTGATCTACTACATCAGTGAGCTCATTTGTGAGCAACAACTTATTTCAATAAAGCCAAACAAAGAAAAGCACCATCACCAGGTTGTTGATAACTACATTACTACATGATGCAGACACTTGTATAAACAATAAGGCACACATTCTACTGGTGCACGGCAAAATGACTAAATTAAAACATGCACAAAGAGACATGTCTCCAAGAGGATAGAAAGAATAGCTAACACACAATAAACTAACATTTCTTGTCACACTTTTTTTAATCTGGATTTCTTACTGATTACTCACAATTACACTGAAGTTATTTGATTTGTTGCTTGTTCTGAATTTTGAGCTTTTTGACCTGGTATTTTTTCTCCTTAACCTTGAAGAAGAGCAGGACATTTAGATTTTTCTCAAAATCTCAGTCAATTCTACTCTGTTTTCTTAGAGTTATGAACTCTTTATTTGCTTTGGGTCAGAAAAGGATCCTGGTTTGTTTAATATGAAGCAATAAAACTGTTTTAAATTGGTCTTTTGTTAGGAGGCAATGATAATCTGATGAGTACTGTCTCCATCTCCCATCTTCTACCACTTATCTGTAGTCAGGTTTCTTCTCCCCAGTGACACTCTTCAGCCCTACCTGGGGGACCCCAAGGCTTTCACAAGCCAGATAAGTTGAACAAGCCCTCCAGTGAGTTTCGAGTCTGCCCCAAGGCCTCTTCCCAGTGGGATGCTCCGGAAACAGACTATTGTAGATAATCAAATAGTTTTTTTTTTTTTTTTAACAATAGGATGTTGAGTTTGTCCAGCAGTGTGCGCAGATTGAGATCAGACAGACTGCTGAAACATGGTGACAGCAGCTAAAAGCACAGCTGATGGAGAACAACAGTCTAAAGATTGTTGAGAAGCTGGGGAAGATGAACTGCTCAGCTAAAACTCTGAGGAACATCTGTGCCAGGAGGAAGCCTGTGTTCAGTATGGCACATGCACACAGAGACAGGGGGAAAAATACAATTTAAACGGAAAAGGAAGGATGGACAGAAATATGGAAGAATTTACTGTCACTCACTACGCTGCAACTACCAGGCCTTTGACGTTCTGACCGTCTTGAAGAAATATTCTGAAATGAGTCATTGGGGAAATGTTTACTAATTTCCATGGAAATATTCAAAGCATTCTCATTTTATCCCCTTGAGTTCCAGAATGTATGAACTTGACATGATAAACGTGCAAGTAGTTGTGGATTACACACCACGAAGATCAGAAACTGGCAGCGCTCAGAGGCAGCAGGTGGAAATTTCTGGTCCTCACAGGCGACTGCCACTAGCTTTTATCCCAACTTTGACACATGACATCCAGCCCACTGCATGTCTGAATGTTCGTTTGTTTGATAATAGAAGCCTTTTGTAATACATTAAAAGTACGATTAAGGTGCATTAAAGTAATTATTTTAACCTTGTGATTTTTAACATTATTGTCAAGCTTCAACTTTTACAATGTCATTTAAAAAAGGAACAACCCCTTTGAGCAGCTAGCCTCCATTCTTCCTTTAAATTGTTGTTTGTCTTACTTTAAACCAGTCTCTGTGCATTGAGGCTTGTATTTGAGATCCAATGGGGAAAAATGGGAGAAACAATTGTCGCCCCCCCCCCCCCCCCCCCCACACACACACACACACACAGACAAATGTATTGCCAAAGGCTGCCAGTAAGCCTTGTCAACCTCATCAAGATGAGATGAGATGTAGGCCAAGGTTCTCTAACATTTGGCTGACACCCTGTGGGGCTAAATGTATTCAGGTTATGAAAGAGGCACATGAGCTGGCGTCTGTAAAGCTATGAATGCACAAATGTATCCATCTGAGTCAGTCTCTATATATAAGAAAATGGTGCTATACAGACGTCATGTTTGAGAGTTGCCTTCTAAAATTCCTTAAATTTGAAGATAAATTGCAAATATTTACCAAAATTAATGTAGTGAATTTTCCTCTAACTAAATATTTACAACCTCTACAGGGATAAGTGAGTGAACACTTTGAAAAATGTACTTCAGCTTTTCTAGTTTAATGAAACAGACTTCATATTTGATTGCATTAGACATTATGTGTATAAATATTTTAATCCTATATTTGTTATACTATTAGGGATTAATAAATACATACATGCAATAACTTAAATAGGAATAAAGGAAAAAAATACTTCAATGTTTTAAACCTCAAACATGCAACTAGAATTGTTTTTTTTAACTAAATTTTTATTTTTTCAAAATGTATTGTCATCAGGTCCTCATTTTCAAATAAACTTATTTTCTAAGACAAGTGGTGTTAGTCTTTTTACAATGCAATATTAAAGTGAAAGTGTGTACTGTATTTTCACACCATGTCCTCATATGACAAAAATAAACATATCCTCTGATCTGAATCTTTATTTTGTAAAGATCAATTAAAAAAATTTTTTCTAGAATCAGAATTGTTTCTTCTGTAAATCAACAACTAAATGCAAAACAGTTAAGTATATAAGACCTAAAATTTAAAAATATTAAATTTTCCCTGTGAAAATAATAAAAAGCATTTATGTTGCTTTAGATCAAACCATTCTGTTAGATCTTGCTCCTAGATATTTTTAACCTTTGACCCAGGGGTTGGGGGTGAAGCACAGCCAGGCCAGACCCGGGCTTCCTCAGTGGCTTCTATTAGGGTTTCACCATGGACCCTAAAGCCCAATGAATCACCTGCACGAATGGGAAGCAGGAGAGAATTGTTGTTGGTCATTTCATAAGTTCTTTCTTTCTGATAGGAAATGAGTTCACTGCAGGATCTGCTGCTTCTGTTCACACAGCACTGGTAGATTACTCTGACACACATTTGAAACAGTGCTTGTTGGTCTGAATATCGAGCCATTGATAAACATCAAAGTCCATGCTCAGTAGGTGTTACAACCCTTGGAATAAATCTAGGAGGTGCAAGGGGTAACACAAATATTGTAAACTTAAATATAAAGCTAATGACTCAAAAACAAACTAACTTGGCATTTACAATAATTTAATCAAAGTAAGAATTTTGGGTGTTGCAGACAGGAGGGGAAGCCATGAACATCAGGGTCTCAAAGGCCAAACCAACAAACAAAAGAACGCCCCGTCTGGTTAGAAAATAAAATTACCTCTTATCTAACAAAACTAAAACTACAATTCCTAGGCTCCCTGGCTTGTCACAAAACAGGAGAAAAGTTAGTTTAAAATAAAATGGCAGAGAACCCCTGTCAAACTTCCCATCTATACAAAAGATTTCTTAAATAGAACTGTTCACAGAAATCAATTCAGAGTTGCTACAAAATGATTTGCACAGAGTTCAGAGTCAACCACACTGCTCAGAACCAAGCAGAAATGCCCAAGAATGGATCACTGAAGCTTTTATGCAGTCCACTGATGAGGAGGAAGTGATTCCAGGTGTGCAGCATGGAGTGACTGCAGGCCGGTAAACAAGCTGAGGAGGAGAAAGCTTGTCCTCTAGTAAGAGAACCCCTAGAAATCAATGGATGCAACACCAGGTTTTAAAAAAAAAATAATAATAATAAAATAAATCCAACAAAGTTCAGTCAGGTCATCTGGATCTGGACAGTTTTTTTTTTTTTTAGATGTTTCATCCTTCATCCAAAATACATCAATCCGAGGAGCCACAAACAAACTAAGTCCCACAAGCAGCACACTCCCATAGTGGGAACTACTAAAAACCCCTATGGAAGTGTCCTGTCAGTGGGACTGAGTTTGGTTATAGCTGCCACATAGGAGTTGACAGGGGAGAGCGTGGGCCCCAGAAACCATCTCATCACCAGCAAACTGGTTGGTCCACTATGGGAGGGTGCTGCTTGTGGTCCCGAATTTGTTGGTGCCTCCTCAGATGGATGAAGTTCTTTAGATAAATGATGAAACTTCTCAAAAAAAAAAAAAAGTCCAAATGACCTGACAATTTTGTTGGATGATGTGTACAGTTTTTTTGTTGTTGTTGTTTTAGGCTCTGCCTCAAAACGTACAGAGACTGGGGCACCAGATATCCACAACTTCGAACAGAATCAAGCAGGTAAAGAAAGTAGGAGATGGATGACTTTAGATTAACTGCAGAAACTGGTGAGAAAAAAAAATCAGGATTTATTTACAATTTAGTTTATAGACATGGCCCATATTAGAGCTGTCATTTCTAACCTGAACCCAGAGTCCCGCCCCGCCCGACCCGGATTCGGACCATAATAATGTGCTTAGTGTGTGGGCCATTCAGCTGTGATCTTCTGCCCCCTCAGCCGCGGGCGTTTGCCAACCCTTAATAATAGTTGGTGGTATAAGCAGTCAAAGCTTAATTAAAAATATCGTGTTTTATTTTTTTTTTTTTTTTTTTTTTTTTTTTTTTTTTTTTTTTTTTTTTTTTTTTTTTTTTTTTTGTGGTTTGGACCTGTTAATTCGTCTGTTCGGGTGGGGTTTGGAGATGATGGCTACGGGCTAGGACCAGGTCGGTTCGGATTATTTGGACCCAAGTGCAACTCTAGCCCCAATTCACAATAAAATAATCCCACAGTACAAAAACATTTACATATGTTATACAATGCTAAACAGTAAAAGTTGCCCAACTTGAATCTTCACTTTGTCTCAATTTCCCATTCTGAACAGCACATTGACAGTAGAAAGGAAACCAACAGATCTTAATTACATTAGACAAGTTTAATAACAGTGTGGGGGTGTTGCCTGGGGAGGTGAGTTTCATAAATGCAACTGTTGCTCATTTCAATGATACAAGCTGTCAGTGTCTGCAACAGAAAAACTGGCACATATTTTCCATCGCTGTGACTGAATTTGAAAGAGCAGCATATTTACTGCAACAAATCCTACCCTGGGTTGCTCTAGTAGGTCTGCACTTATCTAACCATGATGTCACAGCAGGGTGTTTTTACAATGCCTTTCATAATTAGCCAAGGCTCAATGGGATTAACTTGTATAAATAAAGAAGTGAATAAGTTGTGAAGGTTTTTGTGGAGCCTAAAACAAAGTGTTATCCTCATGACTGCAAGAGATAATTTGTGTACCGTATTTTCCGGTGTATAGGTCGCACCTTTTTGCCTAATTTGCATGCCCTGCGACCTATAAGGAGGTGCGAGCTGTTTATGGATTTTTTCCCGTGTTTTTAGACCCATTTTTGGCTCAGATATGACAGTTTTTCATTTTGGCCAAAAATGGTG
>JARVLU010000624.1:17447609-17460554 GCA_031762415.1 Simpsonichthys santanae | reverse complement strand
GATAATTTGTGTCCTGGATTCAAACACATGGGGTCACAGTGTTCTTGTCCTCTGAAGGCCTCAGGGACAAGTTTGGATGGAGGTATATCCACTACAGTAGATAAACCAGGAACCAACTGAATCCAAAAAGCAGGAACCAGTTAAAATAAATCCAATTATATGTGCGTCCTTAAAATCCACAAATGGCAGCAGAGAGATACATTATCAAGTCTTCCAAGCTGATGAGATATCCAGCTGCGTGCATACCAACAGAGCAAATTGGCTCACCTAAAGCCTGTCTTGTCTTCCAAGAAATGTTATTAATTATGTTGAGGGACAAACTGATCAATTCCAAGTCCATAGTTATGATTTGGAAGATTTTTTTAGAAGAGAGGCTCTAAGCAGTTTCAAAGACAGGACAGAGCAAAAGCAAAGCGGAGAGGGAGAGGAGGAGAAGACGTCTGCCCTTGACAAGAGCAGTAAAATAAAATACTAAATCAAATCACACAGTGTAAAAAGCCAGAAAAAAAACAGATGTGTTTTTAGCAGAGATTTAAAAACAGGAAGTGAAGTGGTCTGCCTGATGTTGGGGGGGCAGATTGTTCCAAAATTTAGGGCCCACGACTGAAAAGGCCTGATCACCTTTGAGCTTCAGCCTGGTTTTTGGAACAACCAAAAGCAGCTGATCAGATGATCTCAGGGCCCAAAAAGGAACATTTGGTTGAAGTAGGTCAAATATATGATGGTGCAAGGCCACTAAGACACTTAAAGGTTAGCAGCAGGAAAATTTAAAAAATATATTCTGATACATACAGGGAGCCAGTGAAGGGAGGACAAAACTGGTGAAATGTGCTCAAACCTACGAGTTCCTGTTAAGAACCGAGCTGCAGCATTTTGGATGAGCTGGAGACGTGAAATGGAGACCTGACTGATAAGGAGACCTTGCTGACCCCAATATAAAGCACATTACTGTAGTCCAGTCTGGTAGTAATAAAGGCATGGACTAGTTTTTTAAAGCCAGACCTGGTCAACACTGACTTAAGCTTAGAAATCTGCCTTAACTGGAAGAAACTTTTCTGCAGAACAGAGTTCATTTGTTTATTAAACTTAATGTCAGATTCTAAAACTATCCCAAGATTTGTAACAGACTGCTTAAGATATGGCTCAAGAGAGTTGAGGCTTACAGGAACAGAGACAGCAGTAGAGCTAGGGCTAAATACCTGTACAATGACTTCATTCTTCTGATCATTAAAACTTAAAAAATGCAAGCCATCCATGCCATGATGTCATCAAGACATTTTAACAGAGGATGAATGGAGCAAGAACTGTTTGGTTTTAAGGGCAGATAAATCTGACAATCATCAGCATAGCAGTGATAATAAAGACCATGTTTCCTCAGGATAGACCCCAAAGGGATCAGATAGAGTGTAAACAGAAGGGTTCCAAGAATCGAGCCCTGTGGGACCCCACAGGACAGAGGCACTGAAGCAGATACACTATTTCCAACCTTAACACAAAATCTCCTGTCATTCAGAAAAGAATGGAACCATTCTAATGTTGCACCTGTAATCCAAACCCAGTGTTCTAACCATGATATAAGGATACTGTGATTATCAGTATCAAAAGCAGCAGTAAGGTCCAGGAGTACAAATATCAAAAACTGACAAGAAGCATTTGTTAAAAGAATGTGATTGCATAGCCTTATCAAGGTTGTTTCTGTGAAACCAGACTGAAAGATCTGAAAATTTCCATTCTTATTCAAAAATTTGTAAAAATTGTAAATTGATGATGAATTTGTTGAATCGAGTGAATAAATTGATTGATTGATTAAAACTAATTTAGTTGAATAAAAACTATTTTCTACAGACTTTTAGAAAGGGAAATTTTGAAATTGGTATGAAGTTTGAGCAAGCTGTATAATAGCAATATTAACCCAGACTCAGTTGGTTTCATCCAGGCAGGCTGACGCTTCAGGGATTTGTCCAGGTCCAGTTCCAGTTCCAGGTCAAGGTCCATAAAAGCTGTCAGGCTCAGCTTAAAGCTCACAGGAAGTTCAGCTCCTGGACAACAGCAGGTTCTGCTTCTTTCTGCTCCAGAGTAATGGGAGAAACTTTGGAAGAGAAAATCTGAACTACTCCACTTCTCTCCATGACAAATCCAGAAACCTGTCAGACCTGGGTGAAGTCCAAAACCATCCCAGTTCAGGCAATACTCACCAGCATCTGGTCCGTGCTTGAAGCAAAGAATTATGTTCTGACAGAAAAAACTTCTTTGGACGTTAAACTGGACCTGATTCAGTTTGATCATCTCAGAACTTTGGGTAATTGATGCACGGCCCATAAAGGAATCTGGACCAGGAGTTTAGGAACGACTGTCGAGGTTTTCCATCTGAACACAGGTCTGTGTGTCAAAAAGAAAATAAAGGGTTGAAAATAGGGATGGGGCCAATCCGATCCGATATCGGCCTCCGATACCAGCATGATTTACATATTGGATTTTTCCGATCCAACCTGCCGATATTTCCAATCCATCATGCATGTCTGTGTCTGATGAAACTTCTCACGCTTAGTCTACCCGTCTCGGAGGAGGGGCAGATTGATTGCGGCTGACCGAAATCAGACTACCTTCTCCGGACTGAACGAAAATAACAAACCGCTGAAGTCCCGGAGCTCGAATGTTCACCGAGAAGTTTCTAAACTACATCATAATTAATGACCAACCGCTATCAGTTGTAGAAAACAAAGGATTTCACAGCTTCATACTTGTAGCCAAGATATAGTTTACCCTCCAGGAGATATTTATCAGTACAACAGTAGACAATCATAAAAAAGCACATGAATTTAAAATTACAATAAAATTGCATTAAAAAAAAAACTAAACAAACAGCTACATTATAAAGTGATGTAAAATACTAAAAACAGAAACATGTCTGTGTTGGTTTATACCATGAACTTAGCAGATGTAAAGCTATTTAATATTTTATTTAATTCAGTTATTAATGCATTTAAACGAGACAAAATAAAACAAATCCATCAAAAAGAAAACAGTGAATGAAAAGAATGTAGAAAGAAGAAAAAAATTATCACCCCCATTATTTAAAAAAATATACAGTATTTAAAAAAATGTAAACAAACAATCATTTAAAATCATCACTTTAATATCCACTTTAAAGCTAAGAATAAAAAAATAAAATAAAATAACACGTTTTGTATTAACAGAATTTAATTGTAACTTTGAAACTCATCCAACATCAATAAAACTTACCTCAAGTTGCCTATTTGGACACGCATGCATCTACGTGTACACATTATACTTGAGAGGAGATTATTACACCCTCATATAAAATAAATGATGATCATGATATCGGAACTGGATCGGTATCGGCCGATATCCAGATTTACGTATCGAGATCGGATCAGAAGTTAAAAAAATGTGCCTCAGTGCATCCCTAATTTATATAGCACCTTTATATCTTATTGAGATACACAAAGTGCTTTACACCACAATATATATTTTTATTTTATGTTTTCCTGTCCGCTGTGCTTGTTTGTTTCTATTGTACAGCATTTTGGTTGGCCTTGTTGCTGTTTTAAGTGCTCTATAAATAAATTGGTATGGTATGGTATGGTATGGTATGGTATGGTCCACTAACTAACGATAAATTGCAAACCATCAGATGACTGTCACCCAGTCTACGTCACACATCTTTATCTTTTTCCAGTTGAAGCTGCGTCAACCAGTCACGTCTTGTCACATGTACAGGTAGTAAGTCAACTGTGTGCATAAGTCTTGTCGAGTCTGTCAATTGTAGATGTACATATAATGATTACTTCTTACTGCCACAGTTGCCCCATGCCTTTCCAACGGGAGAATTGGGGGTTCGATTCCACCAGCAGTCATATGCTGAAGTGTCCCTGGGCAAGACACTGAACCCCTCATTGCCTCCAGTGTGTGTCCCATTAGTGTATGAATGTGATCTAAAGCACTGATTAATCTTTTTATAGATGTAGCAGAGTTCTGTGTGAATGAGTAAATGACGGCACAGATTGTAGTGTAAAGCTCTTTGAGTATCTTAAGATAGAAGTTGCTGTACAAGTACAGTCCATTTACCATAGCAGACTCTAATGAGCACAACAGACATGAACAAGTTTGGGGATTTTAATAGTAGACTTAAAGCTGCCAAAACCTAATCCAGTGAAAGCTATTTCCACTAACGTTTTCCAAAGTTAGAGGAAACGCTAATCCACTAAACCAAAGAATTGCTCTGCTATTAGCTGTTAGTGAATTAGCGGAACTGTGCACACCACTGACGTTAGCAATTGGATGACACCCTAGAATGACATTTCAACTCGAATTTTCAGTTTAATTTAAATTGAAATTGAAGTTTCCTTCCTAGATGCATTAGATCCACAGACTCCTCTAATGTATCTTTAAAGGGAGTAAAGGGGAGAAGACAATAGATTGGGGGGACAGAAACAAATGAGGACAGGCAGGGATAGACTGCAGCGTCACCCAAAAAAGAAAGTGAAGGCAGACTCAGAGCTGATCTATTGTTAGACAGTTTTCTTTGTACTCTGGAAGCAAAGAATGACAAGGTGACAGTGACGGAAAGAAGAAGAGAAGGAGAGGGGAAGCATTATTAGCAAGACAATATTGGTGACAATATGTTGCCCTGTCCCCACACTGAATTGAACTTCAACCCTGCCTGTACAGGGAAATTAACAATCTGTCTGTCTTTTTGTGATTCTCCATTTCCTGTCACCTCCCAGCACCCACTAGGAATTTTAACAAGGACCAGACATGGCACTGAGCGACAGGCAAGGAGTGTGAGTGACAAAAGCAAACTGAAATAGAAGGAGAAGGCAGGAACACGGAGGAAACAGGTGGTAATGGTGAGGTCAGCCTCGGTTCACTCTTGGTCAAATTAAAATTAGATTTAGTTAAAATACATCTGTTTCAAATCAGTGGTAACAGTAAAAGCTCTCACTGTGTCTTCTTTAGCAGCACATTTACAGTATGTTCAAATAAGAAAAAACCCCCATTTGGATGATGTCGGTGTGGATGAAATAATGAAGTTAAAGTCAAAAGGTGTTCTATCACAGTGTCCCACCAAAACAGGTGGCACAGAAGAGATATTTGAAAATAGATGAGGTACTGCTAACCCGCCAACGCAAGCTCACTCCGCTAACTAACGGTGGAATGTGGCTGTGCATACTAACATCATTTTCCACTGTGTATTTAAAATAATCTTAGTAGCAATATGACACGGTTTGACAGAAATTGACATTTTTTTGGACATTTACAAGCATTCAGAGTAAATGATGTTATTTTGGTGTTTCTGTATTACTGTTATTTATTATTATTATAGGTTGCTGACCTGTACCCATTTTTATAAAAGCATTTCATTTGCAAGAAAAGCCATTAATTTTCTCCTCTAGTCTCTCTCGGCTAATTATACCTGTATAAAATTACTTTTTTTTTCCCCCACCCAGAACCATGACATAATGTAAATGAACAACAGATAAGTGTTCCATATTGGTTAATAATTTATTTAAACACATAAAACAAGTCCCTGTTTTGTTGAATGCTGATGTTTCGTCTCAACGCCCCTTGTACAACCCTTTAGAGTGATATTATGCATACAATGATTTTCTTTTATTATCAGTGAAACACTGAGGGGGGAAATACAGCAAAACTTAATGAAAACACAATCATAATTGACAATAAAATATACATTTGAAACTGTGCAGAGGACAGAAGCTTTAGGCTTTGAAAATTTTGCCTTTTTTAAACAGTTATTTCAGCTGTGAGCAACACTGCCTTTGTATTTTGTATGTTTTGTGCAACTGCATTTAGTATTAACAATGTGTCACTGGGTTTTTGGTGCATTGATAAATTCTCACATCCTCTATTCAAGTGTACTAACATGTGCACATGTGCTGTGTTTTTGTCTAAGCATTTTTTTCACTGTGCCTGAGTGCCTGCCACGAGAACCCCCCTACCCAGGCTTACATTAATTTTCTCAGGGCAATCACACTGTGCTGGTCCTATTAGACGTGGTGTCATGGCAGCACTGACAGGTATCAATATTGCATGCATGATGGAAATTGGTCAATGGCGATTCTGAATCTTGGGACATAAATTTAGAAAATGAAGCTGTTTTTTGGTAAAGAGTCATTGAAATGGCTGAACCTTTGACTTCACCATGAAACATTTGACAAGCATTTTCAATTATGAGCCAGCTCACATTTGTAAGACTTGCAATAATTAAAAAAAAAAATTCCAATAAGTAATTATATGTTTGACAGACGGTAATTAATTAGATAAGCATCTATTTTTTTATGTTACCTAAATTAAATGAGCTCAAGCCTTCTGGGTGAGCAGTTTCAGATAGAGAAGTCATCTTCATTCAATATTCATATAAGCTGTATTCAACGTTGGTCCCAAGTTACGGTCAAGAAAAAAAAATGATTGTGCACATCTCAACCTAAACATTGAATAGGTCTAAAGGTTTGGCCAAGATTTATACATTTCTTAGTACTGCCAAAATGAGATGTAAGTAGTTCAATATTTCAAGAGCTTTTCACATCTTACTGAGCCAATTAGCCTCGCAGACAATTTGACTCTTCCATGACTGATTGCCACTTGTTTTATTTTTTTATTTTTTGTATGTAAATATGAATTCAGTGTCCCAGAGGTATTATGTTAGCACATAATTTGGAAATTTTCCATTTTATTTTTATGTTACAGTAAATGAAAATACATCTTGTTTTGTTTTCATCTAATAAAAAGAAATGCCTAAAACGTATTCAACTAACGAGTAATATCCAGTTTCAACTTTCAGCTGAACAAGGTCATTGTCTTTATTGACACATATGTTTAACATGATTTCAATTTCAAAAGTGGATAAAAACAAAAGTTCAATAAAAATAGATATTTTTAGTCTGTTGAAAATATGGTCTATGCACATTAGCTTTTTTGTTTTTATATTTTGAAAGAAATGTTAATGAAATCCCAAAATAATGTATTTTCCATCATGATTTTTGGCCTAGCAAGCTGATTTATAGACTGCAAATCAGATGGGGAAAAATCATTTAGAGTTTCTAGGCTTTTTTTTTTAAAGAAAATGGTTTAAATGGTAAAATTGTGCTGTTTAACATTTCCAAAACAATCTGGAAAGCACAACCAGGCAACGCAACTTTTTTAATTATCTTACTTTTTGGCTTTTGTTCCTTGCTCTTAATCATCTAGCATATATGATAAAAACAAATCTAAACAGTTTATAACTAGTCGGTTTTCAGCTTTAACAGGTCATTGTTTTAGCTCTGACTTGGAGGAAAAACCTCTTTGTGGTACCAAATTTCTCTTTTTAAAAAAATAACATAATTGCACAAACAGAACACAAAATAAATTTTGACCTACATCTGGGAACAGGAAACAGAAATTACCCCTGAAATGTAATATGTTTTTACTCTTGATGAGCTGTTTATTGTACAAAGTCACACAATGAAAATTACTGTAATTATGAGGGTGGAATTGAGTAATTTTTAAAACAATAGATCCGTAATTACGCACAGAGGCATCTAAATGTGACCTTTTTCTCTAAAATGACAATTGGCAGATTTTAATAATAATAACAATAAATAAGTCCTCAAGTTGTTGCAAATGCATTTATACTTCAAGCAATTTAAATTTTAACAAGCAAGGTTCCCAAATGTTTTATTGAGCTTCATAACTGAGGGTAGTTTGCAACTGCCTCTTAAAAAGAGACGTAATTTACTATAAAACAGCAGGAAAAGATTGAGTTTTATTTTCTTTAAATGTCACATTTTATCTTAATGATCCATGGATTTATTAATAGACAGTGCATTAATTAGATTTGCCTATTGATGCTTAACCATTGTTTTTTCAGTTAATATCACAGCAGAGACTAATTATTTTTTACTTTTTCCTTGCTGGAAAGTCATGGTTGACATAAAGATTTGGACATAAAGGTTTTTTTTATTTTTGTGTTTATATTTAATTGATGTTTTTCTTAATTCATATCTTAGATCTTATTGCTGTTTTTCTTTTACATTTTATTATTGGATGTGACTGGAACCCTGTGTACATAATCTCGTTTCATCACATGTACCACATGTGGTGTGCATGACAATTAAAAATCGTTGAACCTTGAAAACATCTTACAATATGTGTTGTTCATAATGCAGTGAATACATTTTCATTCAACCTTTTTCAACCTTTATTTAGACAGGTTAATCCCATTGGGCCTCAAGGACTCATTTACAAGAGAGACCTGGTTTCAACAAAGAATGATAACAGCGACAATAGACAATCATAAAAGAGGCATACAGATATATATTTATTTTTTTTACAAATTAAAATATGGCCAAAAGAAAAGTAGCAAAAACAGCTAAGTGCTGTCTGGATAGTAAGAGGAGAAAAGCTTTAGCACAACTGCAGAACTGCACAGAGAAAACTTTGATAATTGTGTGGTGTTTACCTCACCGACTCTGCTCATTCTGATAGAACGAGAATGGAGGGTGTGTGTATGTGTGTGTGCAAAGTAGATCTTTCTTGTGCACTGAGAGGCTGGTAATTGGGGATATACAGTGAGTTTGCTGACACATGACTTGTTCTAGCTGGGAGGGCTGAATCCTGCTTTTCTTCTATTCCTTTATTTCATTTGTGTCCACTGGGCAGAGGAGCACAGACCAAAGAACAAAAGCTGTTAAATCAGCCCCTGATTCTAGAAGCTCCCACTTAACCAGCCTTGGATCAAATTGGCTTTCAGTTCTGTCGACAGAGCCCACAACTCACATAATGATTGGACCTCTATCACTATGTCTTTCTTTGCAGCTCACGAGAGGCTGTTTAATACAATTTCATTAAATTTCATTTAAAATGAGTTGTCTTTGTAGATCTGATTAGCAAAGAGACAAAAACACTAATTTCTATCTTGTGCTTCTTAGACATTACTTCCGCGTTTTGTAACCAAACATAAAACACAAAAACAAGACAACCTTTGATATTTAATGTTTGGCATTTCATGAGGTAAAAATTCAATTTGCTGAGATGGGAGAAAATAAAATAAGTATGTTAGTACAATTTTTTTTTTGATTAATTGATTCTGATTTTAAATACTGTATCTTGAAACCTGGTTTCCTAACATCTACCCTTATTAATAACAAATTTAACTGTTGTGCAGAAAAAAACTAAAACAGGGGCTGAGTCAAGGACTGTGGGAGTGGGAAGGTGGAGGGAGGTTGAAACGATGATGCCATGAGTTTAACTCATTGAAATGTGACTCCTGGCAGGATGTGTGATCGCTGATATGTGTTGCAGCCTGCATGATGACTCATTCTGTAACAGCGACAAAGATCATCTGCAAAACTCTTCCACCTTCAAATGACTCGCACAGAAAAATGGCTGTCTGAGAGTGTGAAACTGTTTCACTGCGCTGCACTTTCCAACATATCAAACCACATTTCACTCTGCTCAGGTCTTTTGTCAGGTTAAGAATTAACTCACAGTTTGCAGTTCATAACAAATTTGAGTTATTTACTTTTTGATAGTTCTACTGTCACCTAAAGCAACTTCCTGACTCATATAAAGCACTACATAAACTCTTTAAAGGAATTAGAATACGCTGTGCAATATATTTAAAGTAAAGCAAATTCCAAACTGCACTACTATTAAACTTTGCTGTCAGATGACTACATGTCAGATGCCATCATCTTTTATTTGCAGAAAAAATAAATAAAATGTGGTACGAGCAATTTTAAATGGTAAAAATGTAATACAGTATATGTTGTATATGAGAAAATCTTACTGGCTCATGTCTATAATTTTAATCACTGAATACTATCTAGAAGTAAATTGAAGAACATAAAACAAAAGTTTCAAAACTACGATGTTTCTCTGTGAGCTTATAAGTATGTCTGTGTTTGTTCAAGAATAATATGAAGGCAAATGCACGCAATCAGCTATGTTTGCAGTGCCTGTCTCATTAGTCTGAAGGGATCAAAGTAGTTAAAATAAATGTAAGTGAAAATGTGGTTTGACATATATATAGAATGTCACACATAAATATTTAATGAAAAATATAAAATGTAGTTTTAGTTTTTTGGTGTTTAGTGGACTCTGTTAGCACTTGTGTGATTAAAAAAGAAAAATAAAACTATAAGGAATCAGTCTCAAAAGTAAAATTTCCTCCCTGAAATTATTTTTTAATATGTTCATGCTCCCCCTTATGCCCTGTTCATTAGAAACCTTGCAATTGTTTTTTATGTTTTTGGTTTTATGTGGGTTTCTGGATGATATTTGTTTCTCATTTTCACATATTTTTATTACTGTATAGATCTTTTTTTTTTAGTGTACCTCATCTAACTTTTAGCTATTTTTGCTGCTTTTGTTTGACATTCATAATTTATGCAAATGTATTTGCTATATGTCTGATTTCGCTTGCTGTGTCTTCCTGTTCGTACGTGTAAGATGTTCGAGTGCATTGAAAAGTGCCAGTGAAAATCATTTTACCTTTTTAATAAAACCCAAAAAGTCTGCAGGTTCTCAAAGACTAAACAAAAGTTAAGATGGCTGAAACTTTAACCTGAATGCTTAATGTAGGAGATAAATCTACAGTGGCAGCACTTAAATGGGGGGGAGGGGGGGGGGGGTTCCACAGGGGTCCATTCTGGGTCCCCTCCCATTCTCTTTATACCTGCTGCCACTTGGTGCCAGTTTCCGGAAATGCAACATACACTTTCACTTCTATGCCGATGACTGTCAATTTTACTCCCCCCAAGACACAATGGTACATGCTCTACTCCCCCCAAGACACAATGGTACATGCTCTATTCAACCTCTACTCGACTGCCTGGCTGACATCAGGGACTGGATGGCTTTAAATTTCTTAAGCTTCAATGAAAAGAAGTCTGAAGTCATGTTGTTCCCTCCCAGCAACACGATCCTGAACCACTGCATCGACCTTTCTGCTCTATCCCTGTCAGAAAAACAAAGAGTCACTAATCTGGGAGTGATAATGGACCTTTCCATGAAACTCAACAGTCTTGTAAACATTATCGTTAAATCCTGTTTTTTCCAGCTGAGGCGACTGTCTAAGCTGAAGCCCATATTATCCAAATATAACCTGGAGACAGTAATACATGCGTTCATTACATCTAGGCTTGATCTCTGCAATTCACTCCTGTTTGGTATCAGTCAGACCATTGCACGACTACAACTGATCCAGAATTCAGCAGCCCAATTTTTAACCAGTACAGGCAAAAGAGTGCACATTACACCAGTCTTGGCCTCCCTGCACTGGTTACTGGTTCACCTTCGAATCCAGTTCAAAATTCTCCTATATGTCCACAAATCGCTGAACAGTCTCGCCCCCGCCTATCTCTCTGATTTGCTACACCCATACATCCCACCATGTTCTCTGAGGTCAGCGGACCAGTTACTTCTAACAGTTCCAGGAACTCGTCTTAAGCACAGAAACGACAGGGCCTTCTCTGTCGCAGGCCCAAGACTTTGGAACAAGTTACCTCTGCTTGTCAGACAGACACCCTCCCTCTCGGTTTTCAAATCCCGTTTAAAGACTCACTACTATTCCGTTGCTTTCAACACCAGATGATCTGTGTTTGGTCTATATATTTATTATCTGCAATGTTTTTATGTCTATTTCTTGTACTTCATTGTGTATGTTGCCTGTGTGTTGCCTGTTGCTTGTTTGTACAGCACCTTGGTTGTCCTTGTCGCTGTTTTAAGTGCTCTATAAATAAAATGGTATGGTATTAACAAAAAATTTACCAAGCATTAGTAGTATAAAAACAATACGCCGAACAGCAGCAAGAACATGTGAATGTTAGCCTTTCTTATTTTTGTGTGTATTTTTATATATCCATATATGAAAATCTTATATAACATATTTATTATGAAGTACCAACACTACAGTATGTTAGTATCACCACACATAAGTAATGGTTTGTGTACTACAGGAACGGAAATTATATGTTCAAAACCTAAATGCTGAAAACTGTGTTGCCACAGCTGGAAATACTAAATTGGGTGTTTTGCATTTTGAACTGATTTTTTTGTTGCTATTTGAGATTTCTAGTAAAATGTGTTGGGCAACTCAACTCTAAATTAACACCAATTGCTTTCATAGAAGGCATAAATTGTTTGCTAAATAAGCAAATTAACTAGAAAAATAAATCTACTGTGACTGTTGCTCATATGGAGTTATAATTTGGATGTAATTGTGTAGAATGAATGCCTTTCAAACAGAATGCACTGCAGTATGTTTAGCCTGGAACCCTCCACATGGCATGCAGTGAGCAGTGCTTTAATAGGCAAACCTGTGTGACTAATGCTACATGACAAACACCTGCTCAAGATTTTCAGTCATATTAGATAAAAAGTTAGTTTTTAGTATGTGATACAAATGCACAGAGTGGTGGTGCAGAGGTTAGAAGATGCAAACCTGTGATCATAAGGAAGGTCACCAGTTTGATCCCCCAGACCAACAATATCAAAATGACTTCCCTCATTTGCTCCACTCTGGGCCCTTGAGCAAGGCCCTTATCCCCCATCAGCTGAGCTGATTCTTTATTTATTTATTTATTTATTTTATTTTTTTTTTATTAGAGCTGCATTCTCCAAGAGTCTGATGAAATATTTTGGGCACCATCTGTTGGAGACAGACTTTGAGGTTCAGAATCAACCAACTTGTTTACTGACTGGCTTACTAACTGCTACTGAATGCAGACCTCTTCCTCTCATAAATGTTTTCAGCCTCCATTTATTATAAAGGCTTATTTGTAAATTTTCAAATGAAGTATGCAGCATTAAAGATATTTTTAAACATTTTAATGCTTTCCTCTTTGACAGTTCAATTAAGAAAAATAATGTTGCTACACTTTTTAATTGAATGACACACTTTGTTGTCAACTTTTTGTATTT
>JARVLU010000624.1:17436007-17447509 GCA_031762415.1 Simpsonichthys santanae | reverse complement strand
CACACACACACACACACACACACACACACACACACACACACACACACACACACACACACACACACACACACCACACATAAGATATCTGAGCATATTGTTTGAAAGTAAATAGTTCCTCTACTTTAAAACACATTGAGCCAAATGGCTGACAGCAGGCATTAATCACACAGATGAGACTGAAAGGTTCTGGATTGCTCATCTTGTTTCATCTCACCTCGGCCACTTTATTTCATAAATCTCCTCCTGTTTCACTGTTGCATGCACACACTACAACACACAGCATTGTGTATGCTTTCTTTTCAGTTTCATTCAAAATTGATTCTTCAGAGAAGTCCCCAAACTATTGCATAACTGTACCACTTAGCTTATTTTCAGCCATTCATCATTTTTGTTACCAAGTATCCTGTGCAGGGTCACTGTGAGAGAGGTGAGGGACACACTGGACAGTTCGCAGGTCCATCAATGGGACACAAAGACAAACGAGAAGACAACCATTCACACTCTGACTCATAGGTACAAACCAGTGAACTTCTCCATGTGCTATGGTCTGTTTGAGGAAACTAAATTAGATTTAGACAGGTACACAGGGAGAACAAGTGAATGCCGCACTAAAAATCCCCAGGCAGTGGCAAACCTGCAACCTTTGTTCTGTGAGGTAACAGCTTCAACCACCGCTCCACCACGCAAGTCTTAATAATAACGATCTTTAATTTTAACTAACAGTAGAGTTTACTAGTTGGTGCCATATATTGTGAAAAATGTTATCAAAAACTGATGCTCAGCCTTCAAACATTTTGAACACATTAATATGTGCAATACTGCAACATACAGGCTCAGCAATCTTTGTTTCATAAACACCTGATTATAACTGTCACCATGAGGAGAGGACTAGTCAGGCACAGCCCAAGGTAGCTGAAAGTCACTGACTGCTTCAGGGGTCGGTGTCTCAGCTGGTGAGAAGATGGACAATCAGCAACTTAAAAAAAGTGTCTTGCATTGAGAAAAAAAGTTTCATCTTTGGTATTTACTGGGATTCTTCTTTGCTTATGAATTGTTACTGAACAAACTTGTTTTCTATGCTTAGGAATAAACAAGATGGGGATCAGACAAACACATTGGGATGGGGGAAAACAGATGAGCTACTGTGTCACACAAAGGAACTTTGTGAGCGCTCAGCTATTAGAATTTTGTGGAACTTGGAGATGTTGACTCTGACGTCAACAGATTAGGACTCAACACTCACACAGATATTAACATGATCCTTGTGTTTTCGACCCATATGCAGGCAGTTGAATGAGGCAGGAGTTTTAAAATAAAATTATTTATTTTAAACAACAAAAACAAAAGGCTGACGTGCAGCAAAACTTACACTAACGGGAACAGGCAGGCAAGATAGGATGGGTACAGACTCGGACTCGGACTGAGACTAGGGCTAGGGCTAGGGCTAGGGCTAGGGCTAGGGCTGGGAAGCAGAGACAGGAGGACCATGTAGTCTGTTCAGACAGAGCAGAACAGAACAATGACCGGACGCAGAGTGGAGGAGAGAAAGGCTTTTTATAAGACAGAGGGAGGGTGAGTGATGAGAGCAACTGGGCAGGTGGCTGATGAGAACAGGTGTGAATGATTAAGACTGAGGACTGGAGAGGCAGACTGAGGAGTGAGTGGAAAGTGACAGAAAAACATAATCAGATACCAGGTAACAGAATCACATGAGGGATAGAATAGCAAAAGTATGAAAAGAGAGGAACACAAATAAATATAAAGAAAACAGACAGGGACAGAGCCTGTCAGATATCTCTTGAATATAGTTCCTCTAAAACTGAACAGAGAAGGAACATTTCACAAGATTGCAAAGATTGCAAATACAGTAATAATCAACATTTTTTCATGCTCACATGACAATCAAATAAACTTTATTAATGAATATGTATTTTCTTTCTTAAAAGAATAAAATGAAAGGGTAAACATTGGTGAGACTGCAGTTTTCAGGATGTCCAAGGACAAGCAACATGCAGAAATAAGCAGACATTATTCAGGTCAGAAGTTTTTAGTAAAGTAACTCTTTAAAAACTGAACTCCTAGTCACTCCACAGGCTGCATAGTTTTGTTTGCTTTCTTGTAACTATTCTGTCCCTACTTGCATTTTAGGATCATAACTAACCCAAATTTAAATTGTTGTTCAGAGACATATTTAATTAAAGCCACTTCTATTTATCTAAAAGTATTAGTTAAAATTTTCATTTTAGGGTGGCATGGTGGCTCATTTGGTAGAATTGTTGCCTCTGAGTGAGGAAGACGTTGGATTGAATCCCAGCTGGGGGCCTTTCTGGGTGGAGTTTGCATGTTCTCTCAGTGCATGCATGAGTTTTCTCCAGGTATTCTGGTTTTCTCAGACAGACCAAAAACATGCATGAATTGGTAACTTTGTCCCTAGGTGTGTGAGATGTGAAATGTATGCAGCCCAGTATGTCTGAAGCACTTACTTCAGGACCATGGACAGCTCAGCAGAGACTCCAGATTGGATTAGTCCTTTCATTAGTCCTTTATGTGTCCCTGTGATGGACTGGAGACTTGTCTAGGAGGCCCCCCACTTCTTGCAGTGACTTCTGGATATGGGCACCAGTGGCCCTCATGACCCAAAAAGGAAGAAGCGGTTAAAAATAATGGATGGATGGAATTCCTTGCATCTGTCAGTCTGGTCAATTTTAAACTTTTGAACTGCTGTTAATTTTATCTGAAGAATTTTGGTGACATTTTTGCTAATGCTCACTGTAAACGAGGACAAAATCTTAATTTTAGTGATTAACTTTTCCACCCAGGCAATACCACTGATAGGTGAACATTTTTCCATTCTTGGTTACACTGATTTTCACTGCAGGATATGGGCCTAATTTTACTTTCAGTCTAATAAAATATTTTGACTAATGTGGTATGGGATCAAATTTGTTGTTAAACAAAACAACTAGTGAAGGGAATGACAACATGATATTGTATAAAAGTCATACAAACTTTAGTCATCTAATGCTGTGATTAGATCAGTTGTTTTTGTTATTGTTTCAACATAATAGCTCATAACTTCACAAATAACCATTATGATAATGATTGAATCCATATTTAAGTTTGTTTTATATCATTTCATTTTGATAATGTTGTCATTTATATTTACTGACTTTTTCATTAAACTTTCTAAAATCATAAATCCCACCAGATGTCCGAAGCTCAGGAGCTTTTAATTATTCTATACTTGGAGACTAACAGGGTCTTGAGTGGCCGCATGGACCAACTGTTGAGGATCTCAAAGGCTCTCAGCTTGAGTCAGATAAGTTTGTGTAAAATCATAAACTCACTGTGGTTTGGTCTGGAAATAATTAGCTCATATTGAACATGAACAAAACAAAAAGGCAACTTAATTTCAAGAGGAAAAGTTGCATCTTGAATTAAATTTCACCCTGAGAGAAAAAGTTGGATGTGAAGGTTGCAAATAAGTGGGTGTTCACATTGAAAACAGGACTGAAAAGAGCAACTTATGCAGGGAAACAGAACAGAAAGGGGTTTTGTTAAGCTTAAATTCTTCAACTTCTGCCAAATCATGTTACATTTCATCTAGGAGTATGTTGTGAAAAGTGCAATTTTCTTGCAGCTTTGCATTCAGGCTGCAGCTTTAGAGTCAGTGACTCAATAAAACAACAAGCAGATAAAGATAAGGTCTGTGCAAACAAATATGGGAAAACAGGATGTTCAACATTAAGAACACTGTAAACCCTCTCAATAATGTTTATCAGATCACAGATGGACAGTGCATTGCATCTTATATTGGGAACTATAAACTTACAGCACAACATTTCTCCTTGAGACTGAAGAATAACAGTTTGCTAAGTCTGTCTTTTTTTAACAATAAAGTACCAGATAATGATTTTATGGTGACTTCCAAATTAATTTAGGACTAATCACCCAGTGGGTTTAGCTCTCAAACGTCACACAATGTATGGTAACATGAGCTGTTGTACCCAATGCTCGAAAATATTGCATGTTCCTGTTTTACATCAGTCGCAGAGACTGAAGGATTACCAAAATGCACTCTTTATTTTCTCTAATTTCTCATTTTTACATAAAAGGCAAAAAGCTAGTGTTAAAAAAAGAAAAAAATATATATCTTAAACCATAAAAATGTCAAAAGGACTTTCCCATTAAAACACATGAACTCATCACTTAAATGTGCAGGTTATCCAGTGTTTACAGACACAGCTTCTGACTAAACCACAATGATATAGAAAAAAAAAAAAAAAAACATTTTCTCCTTCTTTGTCCATAAAGTACAGGTATCAATGTCTTTTTCCTCTGAGTGTGGTTTTGTGGTTTTATGAATTTGTTTTAGCTGCCCACATGAAATGTCTGTGTAGGTGTGCAATACTGTCTGAGCTTTAAACAAATTGTTGTAACATTGATCCAAGACTGCAAACGATAGCTTCCTCTGTCACTTAACAGCATGTGTGTGACTCAAACACAATCAATACAACAGGAAGACGACTGAGACAAGAGTAACTGCAAGACGTGAGGTTTTCATAATTAACTGGTGGTTGCATAGAAAGAAGTCTTTTTTATATTTTATTGTGGTGAAAGGTCAATGGATCTGGGTTACTGATATCTCTGCTGTAAAGATGGTGGTTTTTGAGGGTGACTCCTTCAACAAAATTAGTTTTGTGGGTATATTGATCAACAGAATGGCTGTCTAGAACAACTGAGCTGTATGGTCGTTGCTGAGCATTTGAAGCACTGACATAAACCTCTGAGCGTACAACAAAATACATTTTCAAACAAATCATGTGAGGACGGCAACAAGAACAGGAGGCAACAGATAAATTGTGAAGCTGCAGGACTCATCACAAAACTGCGACACCAGTTGCTGGAAAAAAAAAAAGTCAGAAGACTGACTCATGCAGAAAGAATCCACAAGGTAAAGCAGACACACATGCCACTCACATTAATGAGAATGCAGTTTAATTAAAGCAAGTAATTCATCAGGGTTTGAGTTTAATAATCTATTTGTACTGCTAAATCAGCAACACATACTTGCACATGTTCATACATCTGTTTCATCTGATAATTAAAATATGCCCATTGCACATTCATACAATTAATTTACTCACACTCTGAGCTTTCAGAAAGTGCCAAAAATCAACTAAAATCAAAATCATGAAATGAAGTCTTGATAAATCTCTGCATTTGCTCGATGAAGCATAAGTGTCTTGTAATGTTGCACTACAAATTGTTTGTTATAATTATGACTCTTAAGAAGCAGCCAGGTAATTATTGTAATTATAACCTTACATATGACAATGAAGTCTTACAACTGGTTAAATAAAGTCTAAATTAGAGCAAATTGTAAATAATTTATTAAATGATGATTTAAAAAAAGTTGCAGTTAGTCCATATTGCACATATTAGTGACTGTTAGTGGGTGGGCGTGAATATTTATTGGGGGTATAGAGTGATGGAGGCTACAGTGCTGTATCTCATCATTTTAGTATGTACTGTAGTTTAATTTTTCTGATGGAAAATGAACAAACAAAGCAACTGAATGCAGTTTTGGTCCACCCTTACCTCAGCTTCACCTTTCTCAGTGAGTGGTTGGCATAAAAAAAATGTTCAGTGTAAGAAGTGAAGCTCCCGTAATCCTCTAGGCAGATTTAACCAACCAGGAGTGGTCTCTGTCATGCAACATGTGTTCTAGTTCAGTTTATCACATTGTGTATACATTCTAATGTTAAAAATAGGCCTGTTTAATTCAGGAAAACATAGATTATGGTGAGTTTTTTCTATCAGTGTTCTGCCTTTACTTGTTCGACATTTAAGCTAGTTTACACATGGGAGATGTAAAGGTCACGGATGTTTTTCACGTACTAATGTCAAATGTTATAGAACCATGTGTGTGAGTTAGAGTTGTTTTGTCTGAACAAAGTGAAGCCTGCAGGAGCATGGAGCCTGTGCACCTGAAAAACTTCAAGGCCACTAAACTGGAAAGCAGAATTGTCTTGACCTCACCTTTTTTGAGAAGTGTATAAATTGATGCTCCTTTATGCTGTCTGCAAGCAGACCTTGGAGACAGAGCAACATGTAACACCTTGTATGTTTGTCTTTTCAATTTCTGCTCCTCTTGCAAGATTAAACCTGGCTTATAAAGATTCTAGTTTTCCTTGTGTGGCTTATTTATCTAATGAGTTGATGATAGGATAATTACATTATCCAACATTTACCAGCTTGACAGTTAAATTTTACATTCTAATTCCCATGAAATAAATTATCATTAGCAATGAAAGAAATCAGTTGTGCTTTGATTTAAACATATATTTATGAGAAACACTTTAGTGAAGGTGAGTATAAATTAAATCGATCCTCATTGCTATAAGTTACTATACATGGTGAGCTAAATAATCTGTCAACTTGAAACAAAGCATGCAGTACTTGTCTTCTCAAATACACACACTTCATGCCTCAGTACACAATGTTCCAGAGACAGAAAGGGACGTTTAGGATGGCTGTGTTGTCATCACTTATAAATCACTTTGTATTTACACAGCGTGTGCAGAAATGCTGGGCGATCTCTCGTGTGCTGAGCGAGATGCCACATCAAAACATACAGAGAACATGAAGTTAACATTAAAAATACAAATGCAGGCCCAGTATGTGGTCAGCTGTCAAGAGATTCAGCTCAAATGCACTGAATAAGAAACTTGAGAAAGGCCTGCAGTTAGCGACACACTTTATAAAGACACTGGTGCAAATTAATAAAACATTTCATGTAAAACTGTTTGTATGGTGTGCACACTAAGCCAACTGTCCACTCATATATAAGTTCTCCAAACAGAAGTTGGATTTAATGAGTCTGAAATATTGGTGACTCTGTCTAATACACCATTTAGGGCCTTGAAAGATTAAAAATTAAATATATTATATATATATATATATATATCCTGATGAAACATGCTCAAGTTAAAGTAGAAATCTGCTGAACATTTAAGTGAATAGCTCTAAAAAAATTGACTTATGGGAGTTTAGGACAATAGTTAATGATCAACCATTCCTGATTGACATTCATGTATTGTCACGAGAACAAGTTCTGAGTGACCTATCATCCATCTTGGTTTCAAATATGTAAAACTGTCAAGGATCAGGTTTTCAGATTCTAAATTCAGACAACAAGAGCGTTTAAAAATCAAATGTTTTGCAGCTGCTGGTGGGAGTCTGGATACAGCTGTGGAAACAAGTCTTCTCAGGCAGGTGAGGTGGGAGCCACCTGTCAGAGTGAAGAGATTATGTCAATGTAACTGGTGGAGAGCTGCATCCGAGGGAGGTCTTTAATGCTGTGAACAGTGGGGCAATCTTAGGTTGTGGTCCAAAAAGTGAAACAGAGGTCAAGCACGGAGAGTCAAGAGGTCCAAAAAATAAATCCAAATGTCAATCTGTAATCCAAAATCTGTAAAGCAGAAAGGGTAGACATTACCAGGGTCAGAAGGGCAGAACAAAACCAGACTAGGAGCAGCAGAATGGTAAATCTGCAAGACAAGGCATGAGGTTGAGACGAGAACGTCAGGCATGAACATGAAAAAATAGCTGAACATCCAATACCATGAAGGGTATCATAATCTGGCACACTGTGTTGGTCATATTGCTGTTGTTATCCACTATTGTTTTTTTGTTTCTACATTTGGTTTCCTGTTATGTAATATGTTGCTGTGTGCTTGTCTGTCCGTCCCTGTACAGCACTTTGGTGTGCACTGTCACTGTTTAAAGTGCTTTATAAATAAAGTGGTATGGTATAATTCAATTCAGTTCACAGATAAATCACATTGAGCCTCAGAGACTCATTTACAAGTGAGACCTGTTTAGACAGACACACAAAAAACGACATGGTGTGGATGGGACTCAAATAGAGCATGTGGCAAGTGCAGGGCATGAGTGCTGATTACCAGCGGGGAGATGGGCATGGCAGGTGGCAGAGAGTGGTGAACATGACACAAACCCTTGGTTTACATGTCATTAACATAAGTTCATACTGTATGTTATGTGTTCATCACTTGTCAGCAGGGACGGACTTTGTTCATGTCAGTTGCACATCGACTTCCGGCTTTCCCCATAATCAAGGATTCCCAGGATCTTTTTTTTTTCTTTCTTAAATTCACCATGTGCTTCATTTTAAAGATCAGAAGAACAATCAAATATTTGTGAAAATTTGTGGCATTAATTATTTGCTGGGATTACGTAATATACAACTTTTCTAATGCTATTCATTCATTTTTCTGATGGCAGACAGTTTTCTCCAGGGGTTTGCTGAAATTTGGGTTTGGACCCACTTTTTCCTTGTTCTGAAAGTTTGCCCCTTTTTGCAGCCTGTTATTTGTGCCTCCTAATGTTGTTCTACTGAAGATCCCAAGACATTCAACTCAAATGTAGGTTTTCTACATAAAGGAACATTTGATTTGGAAAAGCTTTTGTAATCTTCTGGTTTCAGCCCTTCCTGAAGGCATGTGATGCTTTAATTTTAGAAGCAGTAAAGCAGACCAAATATAGCTTGTCTCCATCATAATTTATTGTTTGCAGGGCGTCCTCAGTATGAACCTTGCTTTGCTGCCTGTAAACTAATTGATGCTCTGCACAGACTTGTTTAGCACGTTTCAACTTTTACATCCACAATTAACTCAACTGCATTTGAGTTGTTTCCTAATATAGAAAACAGATAAAAGAATAATAATTAGAGAGTAGTTTCAAGCCTCGTGTTTATTATAAGACCTCCATACACGTTTATTTAATCAGCATTTTCAAAACCATGTTTTAGCTCATGCTGACATAGCAGACAAAACTAAAATAAGCATAATAAACTTTTATTTAATCATTTTTAACTATATAATCAATCCATGATTGACAGAAATACTACAGTCTTGTAGTCTTTCTGTCTTTTCTTTCTTTCTATCTAAAAAATAAAAATAAAAATAAAAAATAAAAATAAATAAAAATAATAATAATAATAATAATAATGGTGTGATGAGGATGGCTGTGAGGTGAGAAGGGAGGCCATCGAAAATGGAAAAAGAATAAAAAAAAGAGAAAAAAAAAAAAAGAAAAATCAATCCATGATTAATATTTCACAGAGCTTCTTCACACATTCACCATCGAAGCCTAGACTAATTCTCTCTACTGACATGTCAGTAATCCATTGACAGTAAATGTATCACAACTGGCAGTTACCTTGAAATAAAATCCAACAATCCCACTAAAATAATTGACTGAGTGTGCTGTCTGCATCTGATGTGCAAGTTTACTTTCACAGGATTATAACGTTCAACTTCCACACACTCAATATGATCATTTGTCATTATAATGAACCAGAGAATTGGAGGGTTTATCTGTCTGTTGTAGTATAAACAGTAAACACAGAAAACACTATCACACATGGCACACTACCTCTTATGCATTTGTCTCCTGGAGCGTTGCATAACCGTCTACCTATCTTTATTGATGATGTCATTAGAGGCAGGAAGATATGGAGGAGTTATAATGAGAAGAGGAAAAATGGAATAAAGGACTGTGTAAACGAGGTGTACTGACAAAATAATGATGGTGTGTCGCACAGAACCACACCGAGTCACACTGTGTCTTCAATGAGATTTAATGTGTTGCTCTTTATGCCAGTATGTTGCATTTCTTAACTTTAGAGCATTCACAACAGTCTTTAAATTAAATTATAAAAAGATTTCACAGGCCTATTATAAAATGTCTAAACTGTCACAATCCATAACCAACCTGTATAAATAAAGGTTGAATGAATAATAAAAGAAAGGTTTGGATGTTAATTTAAAAAGCAAATTGTTTTTAATTTACAGAGAACCAAGAAGCTGAACAAGCATGAAATACAAAATGCAATCAAAGTTCAGCTAACTAGAAAAAGTCAAACCAAAGTAAGATAAGGAGACAGTGTTATCTTGCAGTGAGCCCCTTTTGGATAATTTTTAATTAATGAACAATTATAGCAAACCCAGACTGAAATACAAATAACATTACCACTACCACTATATTCAAGTATTTTCCTAAAATAATCTACCTAAGTATTGTGTAATTAGTAAGTCAAAATGGCATCTGTTAAAAAATAGGTTGTCCAAAAAAACCTGTATTTATCAACTGTTTAGCACAAAGTTTACAGTTCTAACTGCAAAAGCTGATATTTTGCAGAAAGCTATGTCACCTTTTTTTCTTCTTTTTTTTTAGCACATTTCATATACAAGTGCTTCATATTAAAACAATAAAAGAGATAAAATAAAAAACAATAATTAAAAACAGAAACACGACCAGTTTTAACCAAATTTAAAAACATACAGAAGATTTCAGAAGCCTGAGAAAAAAGTTAAGGTTTTAACTTGGATTTAAAAATACTCACATATCAGATTTATTATATAGAGGCACAGCCAAAAGCTGCATCACCTTGTTTGGTTTGAACTCTGGGTTCGACTATTTGGTCTGAGTCTGTAAAGCTCTACTACTTCATTATCATTTCACTCATATACTGGAGCACTTGTTCAAAAAATCTTTTTTTTTCTTGCACAGTAAAAAAAATAATACTAATTATATATATATACTGTATATATATTTTTTGTGTGTGTGTGTGTGTGTGTGTGTGTGTGTGTGTGTATGTGCGTGCGTGCGTGCGTCAGCTCTTAATAAAAGGCCAGTCTAAACATTTTGATTTTTTTTTTTCCTAAAACAGATACTTTGTTTTCTTTTGACCTAAGCATTACTCAGCAAAATGCAAAGAGGTCTGATTGATTCATACCACAAACTTTATGAAGTTCTTTTCTTCTGCTAGACCGGCTGAACTCTATTCTTTTTTGTTCTGCTCTGGGAGTTCAGACTTTGGTTGACTTTGATTTATGATCAGCCAAACATCACATGCTGATACAGGGAGGAGAATATTGAAATGAATAAACAATTCATAACAAACCTGAGCCAAATGCACAAATGTTGGAGCATGCACATTTACATAACCCAAAGTGCACATGTTTAATCTCCATGCTCAGCATCAGCAGGCTTCTCAGTTTCAGTTACGTCTGCATGTACTAACTCCTCCCACTTGAAGATCATAAGGCAGAATCTGATTAAAAGATGAAATCTGAGCTTGATTAACCAATTAGTCACCTTGTTAATTATCCAATGTTGTTTCACACTTTTTTTAACCTGTGATTTTTTTTATATACAGGTTGTCCTCGACCTACGGCGGTCTCTACCTACGGCGCTCCGTACTTACGGCACCGCCCCCAGTGACATCATCGCGCCGTTCGTTGCTTTTTTAATGCAGCATTTTATATATATATTTTTTTCAGTTTTTTTAGGGTATTTTGTTAGCTAACTGCTTGGAAACACATTAAAACACATTAGAACGGTCGTTCGAAGTTGTTTTACATTGAAAAAATGTGTTTAAAAAGACGTTACCAATCGCCGTTTTAGTTTCGGTTT
>JARVLU010000624.1:17420472-17430499 GCA_031762415.1 Simpsonichthys santanae | reverse complement strand
AGAGCTTCAGATCTTTTTGTAAGATATTCCAGGAAGCAGGAGCAGAGTAGGAGAAGGCCCTTTTGCCAAGTTCAGTCATCACTGAGGGAACACTGCAGGTAATCAAGATCTTAATCCTTGCCTCAGGGCCATGGGGCTTAGGGCTTTGAAGTTTGTTGGTGCGCAGGCTTCATGCTTCTGCAGGCTCCACTTTATTCAGACAAAACAACTAACTCACACACATGGTTCTATATTAATTTGACATTAGTAAGTGAAAAACATCCATGACCTTTACATCCCCCCATACGCAACATAAATTACAACTATTAGCAGTTTTCCTGTCATTCCCTTTGCAAATATGTGAATACTAGTACTACCGGTAATACACAGAGTAAATGTTATTCCCTTTAACTTTGTGCTTTATTGCTTCAAAGAAGGATGCTCAATTTCTTCACAATGATAAAAAATGCACATAAGCCTGCACAGTTCATTGTTTTAGTTTTTGTTGTTGTTGTTGTTTTTTTTGTTTGTTTTTTTCTAAATACTGTAATATCTTTGTTTTGTTTTGTTTTTTGCAATAATCCAGTCTTATGTGATGGACTTGCGACCTAGAAATGGGCACCACTGACTCACTGCAACTGGAAAAGGAAGAAGCGCGTAAAGATGGATGGATGGATGGATGGATGGATGGATGGATGGATGGATGGATGGATGGGAATGTTAACAATCATGTTTTTAGTTTTAAGTTAATGTCTACAGGCCAGAAAAGTCCCCTCAAACAAATTTGAAGTAGCCCATGGGCCACCAGTTGATAATGACAATTGTAGCAGGTTTTGCGGCTCTGGACACGTTTAATTTAGTGACCAAAGGGTCAGAAATGGCTCTTTTGATCATAAAATTTGCAGATCCCTGTTCTAGTTGAAACAGATTTGCAGTTTTATGTACAGTAGTGTTTCAGTAAAATATTATTTCCCTTATATACTCTCCACTTCCATCCTTTACAACCTTCAGCTTCTGTTACTCTTTTCTTCTGTTTCATTCCTGGCCTTTCCCTTGGTTTATGACTAGCTGTGCTCATATGCTCATGTTGTCTGGAGGTTAGGAAAAATAAAAAATAAAGAATGATTTCATCTGAAGGCCTGCAGGTTACAAACACACAAACGGCAGCTGGAACAGTAAACACAGAGCGCAGTGCATGTGTGTGCATCCTGCCGTTCTCAGTATAAGGAGCAGATGCTGCTGCTGCAAACCTATAGAGCAACATGACTTTCACTCCCTCACACTGTGATGCATTCACTCACAACACATAACGGCACACACTAAAACCTTAAAGTCACATATGCATTTGACTCTGCAAATAACCACCGTTCACGTCAAAACTCAACAGACTCTTTAGTTAAAATATACAAGAGACAACAAATATAGTAGTAAGTTCTGAAATATTATTATTATAGATTGTTTGCATACAAGCTGTTAACCTGTGTGAGAAATTTGACATTTTAAATGTCAGAAAAGCAAATTGCGCTAAATAAAACTGTTTCTGGTGTTTCTGAGTAGCATGCCTGTTTTGGGCGACACATACATTTTCTCTGAATTTTTCTTATTTTCTAAGAATAATTCAGTTCTGTTTTAAAACATCCACTTAAAGCTTTGAAACTAAGATCCTGGATCAAATGTCATTAGTCCTAAAATACAAGCTCAACAAGATTAGTTTCTCACAGCTAAATTATTTACCGCTCATTTTTCAGGACCAAGTAGTTTTATTTTGTAATTCCTTACAGGATAAGTGTGACGTGAATCAGGGTGTTTGCAGCTCCGTCGCATATTTCACTGCACTTTGCAGCTTAAATTGTCAGGGATGAAATCATTACTGTTTAAAGCAAGGATTAAATGGTGCTGCACGGAGACGGGAGCAGTAATGAAATATTTGGGAAACCTTTTGAAAATCGCTCTGCAGATATGGGATTGAGCGACGTGAGTTATGGCATGGCTTGAGGGAGAGGAGGGCGGTCAGTTTTGGGGCAGTGCTGAAGGTTTTGACCCTAACTTGGAGGCATAAATCTTCAGCTTGAGGTGTCAACGTCCTGAATGCTCTAAAGGCAGGATCCCTGTGAGGTGATGAGACTTTCCATCAGAGGACACATGTGAGTGAAGCAGCAGCGCCCGTGCAAAGAAGTGAAATCATTTTGGAGTTTGCTTTTTCTTTGTTATCTCTTCAAAGTGCTTGACTTTGCTGTGTGTTTGTCATTCTATTTATGTTGTCTTTCTCTTTTACTTGCGTGTTTACTTTGTTGTACTACTCTACGATATCTCTTGGCGATAACTGTCAATATTTATTTATTTATATTTATTTGTTGCAGATTTTGTTCATTATTTGGACTTTGGAGCTATTTTTGTGCTTGGCTTTGGTGTGTCATTTGTACCCTTTTTGTCTTTTTTGTTGTGTTTGGTGTCACTTTGTGCCACTCAAAGTGCGCTCTGTGATAGATTTGTCGTCTCTGTGTTTCTCTGTAGTTTGTACTCTCTCTGGTTGCTTTGTGGTCAGGTTGTCTTTGAAAAGCATTTTGCAGTGAAGGATAAATAGATTTGAAGTTGTCTCATGCTCATGCTTCGCGTGACAGAATCTTCTGATGCTCATTTTGCTGACAAAATCGTCAGATTCTAAGAGTCTTGAATAAGTTAGATTGAAATGTTTGATCTTTTTGGGTCAAATGAATGAAATTAACCTTTTTTTTTTTATTTGACGTCAAATTCTACTTTGATGGTTATTCCATCTAAATCTTGAAATATGAACTTTAAATCACAAACTACAGTAAAGATGGAGTGGCAGCATCTGCTTACTGTGTTTTATTATTTTAATTCCTTAATTCGAACATCTGGTTTCATGACATGTTTGAACCCACGGGATGACAAACATCAGAGATATGATCAGAGCTAGTGTTTGTCCCATCTTACAGATGTTAATTTTTGCATAAACACCTGTTGGATGCCATCTCTTAAAGGATTTCTGAAGTTTCCACTTATTTTAAAAAGCAACTTCCTGAGTTTTAAATTATGCCAAGATATGAAACGTGATGGTTTCAAAACATGGTTTAGCTTTTCACTGAAATGTTGCTTTGAAATGCTCTCAGAGAATTTTATAACGAAACGTAATAAAAAAATCAGGTTTGAATGAGATTTAGCAATTTTCACCTGAACTTGTGGAAGTGGGGAGAATTTGACCTGATAAAAACTCTGCCTGCACAAACAGCATGGCTGTTTGTTAATTAAAAAAAGTAAATAAATCAAGTGTTTATTTTGATATTTTTACATGCAGGAGCGAGAGAAGCTCATTTTAATTTGGTGTGATATTTCCATCTCCGTTTGGCATTTGATTTTATTGTGTTTGTCGTAGCAGAATCCAAAAGTCTGTAGGAAGAAGAGGCTCAATCAAAGCAGCAAACATGCAAGCTTTCAGGGTTTATTCACGACTCGCTGGCTGAAACCCAAAAGAATAATTTTCACTAATGACAGAAAAACGACTCCCTTCAGGACCGCTGATTGGTCTCCAGCTGAACAAAACCATTACATTCTGTCAGGAAATCACATTTGACAGCAGAATAATTTACAAATTCCAAAACTGAGAAAGCTGTTTAGTTTTTGATTGTAACAAGTGATTTTGTAAAAACTGTTCTTTTTTGACCATTTCTGATTTCTCAAATTTCAATCTAATGCAAGTAAGGCACCATTTTTAAACTTTTTGGTGTAAAACTGCACAATGTGTATTGTTTACATAAAGAACTAAATGATATTTTTTGTAATATTCTGCTGATCAAACTTTAAAAACAATGCGATGCAGTTAGACTTAACAGATTCATTGTGCTGGAAGTGAAAAATATTTCTCATCCTTTTACTTGGGCAAATTTTTTAAAAGGAATTACTGATAAACAACAAGTTCACATTCAAAGTTGCATGGATTTTATTTTATTGTTGTTTTATAATGATAAATTCAAAATGAAACAAGCCAAATATAAAAAGCTCTAACTCCACAGAGGACATTTTAATGTTTTATTCTCATATCATTACTGTTTAAATAATGCCTTTAAACAATCACTTTGAATGATGAATTGTGTAAATTAAATATATAAAGTCATTATTTCCACATATTTTAGGGTGCACTACATCAGTGAAAGCTTTGAACCGTAGACATCATCCAAACTGAAAACAGCTGTGTTTCATTTATTGTTCTGTCTTGTGGCTCCTTGTTTTGTGCACGCTGTGTTCATGACACCGGATGGAAACGAGCCAGAGATGCTCTGCTGCTCTACAAGAAAGCTCACAATCACAGCTCATCTTACAGGGATATCCCAGAAACTCTTTCTGAGAAATTACTTTTTATTTTCTTCATTTTTTTCTGTTCTACTTATAGAGCTGATTTGTTTAAGTCCCAAGTTCGATACCCAGCCATCCCCACATGTTGTGGTGTCTGAGCAAGACACTTGCATAGCTGCCCACCGCTCCACCTGGGTGTATCCCAGGTGTGATGGCTTAAATATAGAGAACAAATTTCCCCATTGTATGGAACATATAATGATGACAACACTTATAAACAGTTGTCTACTTAATCATCTTGGCATGAGGATTAAAAAAAGCTATGTAGGATTAAGTACACAACTCTGAGGCATGTATATTATTTATTTATTTATTTTTAGCATTATGATAATAATGATTGACTAAAATTATTTTATAGTTCTATTGAAAATAAATCTTTTTGCATGTGTAGTTTGTGTCAGTGCCTAAAATGAAGCTTTTGATTGATATCAAAAACTTTAGGGAAAAATGCAGGAGATTACCAGATTCTTTCAGTATAAAAGTTTGTTTTGTCATGCACCGACAAACAAAAATAAAGGTTTTAAGGTTCAAGTTCAAGAAACTTCACTATCCCCGAGAGGCAATTTGTTTCACAGTCAGTAGGCACACACAAAAAAATAAATATTACAGAAGACATTGAGTAGTTAAAAATCAGTACAGCAGTCATCAGTGTTCATTAAGAAGCCTGATCTCTACAAGGATGAATGAGTTTTTCAGTCTGTTCAGTCTACAGCTGGGCAGCAGATACCTGCGTCCAGATGGAAGCAACCTGAACTCACCATGGAGTGGATGATCAGGATCTGCCAGAATCAGCCTTGCCTTATTCACTGTCTTCTCCTTGTGTAGGTCAGTGAGGTTCTGTAGAGCTATGCCAGAAGTTTTTCTGCACATCCTGACAATCCCCGAGAGTTTGTTCCTGTTCCTGCATGATAAAAGTCCAAACCAACAGATGAAGGTGAAAGTTAAGAACTCAATAAACGTGAATAAAACATTCTCATAAAAGTAGAATCAATATTAAAACCACAGAGCTTCCGATAAAATACATTCTCTGGTGAGCCTGCTTACAAAATGAGTTCACATGGGGGTCAAAGGTCAGTTTGTCATCAAGAACAGTTCCCGGATATTTATTTTGATGCACCACCTCAACAGCTTCACTGTTAATGACCACAGGAGCTGCAACTGAAGAGTTTGTTTCTAAAGTCAGTGACCATCTCCTATGTCTTAGAAACAAAGATAGGAAGGTTTGAAATTAAAAGGTTAAATTATTTTTGTAAAAGAATGATGATGAACAAAATGCACATTAATTTTGTTAAAATGCAGCAGAACTCAGAACCAAACACACTTTTGTTTGCATATTTTGCTTGTTTGCTCGTGTCCTGCAGCCGAGCTGGGAGGGAGCCATGAAGAGTTCTCAGCAGCAGCAGCAACTAGTCTTCTTAGACTTCCTAATGCAACGTGCCAAGACACTGTCTTTGATGAGAGAATGAACAGTCTGATGCACTAAATTGATGCCAATTACATCTGCCTCCAAGAATGTGATGCAGGATAAAAGAGAGATAAAAGAGGAGCCCATTAGAATAAATACTTCAGACATTATATAAATGATGAAAATACAATGACATCTTGTCACACATGTGCAACAAAAGCTGACAATTTGAAAAGTCTCATTATTCTTTGATGAATGTTCTGTGGCTAAAGTAACTCCTCTCCCTTTTTAATTTTTGTTATAAAAACACTTTTGCAGCACTTCATCTGTTTGTCACATTTAAACTTGTTTACCTTTCATCCTGGAAATTTTCATTCCATGTGTCAATTTTTTTTTTTGTCTCATTAAATCTGCAGATGCAGTCAGTGATAACAATAGGCTCACTGAAAATTGTTATTTCAGTAGATTATTAAACAGATTCATCCATCCATTTCTTTGCAACTTACTCAAGGATGATTCATGAAGGTAGCAGGTCTGGGAGGTAAACCATAACAACTTTTTTTCTTTAGCAACAATCTCCAGCCCCTTCTGAGGGACCCAAAGCAGTCCCAGGCCAGAGAGGATATAGAGTATACCATGCTTGCCGCCGTACACATCGCACCACCGTATAAGTAGCATCAGTCCAAATATGTCTAATAAAGTGAAAAAAAAAAAAAACATAAATAAGTCACTTCACCTTATGTCACATCTATTATGCATCACTGCTGACGTGTCATGTTTATGCGTCACTGCTGACAACCCGGAAACAGGCCGGTGTTGTGCCAAAAATCGATTGGCTGCTAAATGGTGACCACAGGAATGTGCACAGGAGGACTTCAACAAGAATTTAACAAGATTAGCACTTAAAAACAATTATTTGTTTGCTCAAAATTATAGCGAAGGTGTGTCTCAGTTAAACTTTGCCTAAAAAAAACTCACTTTAATGGTCAAATCAGCTGCATTTCACCTGGGCGGTGAAATGCAGCTGATTTGACGTTTGCTCCAGGAGTTATGGAGCGAGATGAAGGTGGCTTGGTTGGCAAGTCAAATGTCTTATTAATTGCCACTTTTATTATTAATGAGACACTTGGCTTGCCATATTGCTTGAGGGCCCTATAGCAGCTGAAAATGGTAATGTTTAATATTTTTCATGTCAAAATGAATGAAATCATCAGATCTCAGCCAAAAACTGTTATAAATACGGGGGCAAACTTATATCACTCGCTTCAGTGACTTGCAAATTTATGCAAAAAGGTACAACTTATATGGCCAAAACTATGGTAATACTTCTAGAAAGTTCTGAGTCTCCTCTCAGAAAAACATGTCTAGAAAATCAGCAGTGCCTCAGCTCCAGCCTCTCCATGGAAAACAGACTCCCTCCCCAGTCTTCAAGGTTGAGCCCAGCTACCCAATGGAGTAAGTTCATGACAGTAATTTAGGCTGGGATCTTGTACTTTCAGACTTCGCACATATCTCGTGACGGGAGGTGAGGGTGAGATGAGGGTTGGAACATTTTGGCTCAGCTCCTTTATTACAACTACAAATTAAAACTGTGCCCTCATTGCAGCCAAATTCAATTCATTGATCTCTCTCAGCATTACTCATGAAAAATAAAAAAAATTGAGGTGCTTGTACTCTTCTGCTTGAGGCATTGATTCATCTCCAATGTTTTCAACTTTTCCAGTTGACCACAAATTTGGAGGAACTAACTTTCATGTCCGTTTCTTCATGCTGTTGCAATTTTTTTTCAGGGCACGCTGTAGGTCATGGCTTGAAGAAAACAGAATCATTTTATATAAAGCAGAGATGAACAGGGAGTACCCCGCCTCTTGGCAATGATAGTTGGATACGGGCACCAGTGACACCCACAAACTGAAATGGAAGGAGCAGGTAAAGTTAATGAATGGATGAATGAAAGGTTCCCAAACCAGTCACTCTCCTCTCCACTAATTTTGCCTATGAACGCTACAAAAAAGATCAGAGGGGACCCTGGCTGCATCTAACCCACTCTGGGAATGGGCTCAACTTTGTACCCATAATGTGGACACTGCTCTTGCTTTGATTATACAAAGACACGATGGACAGTAAAGGAAATGTCACCCCAATTCTCCCACTGCACCTTCCACAGTTGTAAGCATTCTCTATATCGTATTCCAAACCCGTTTGGGAACTCTGAAGATTTGGTCCAATGTTCCATGATCTCGGACAAAGTTGCACCACTCCTCCTCCATTCAAGGTTAGGAAAAATAAATAAAAAAAATAAATGAGCTAAAATTATTAAAAAAATGATTGCATTTTTATCTATAACTCAATGATTTGATCAATTATTGATTAAACTGGAGCAGTAAACAGTTAAAAATTAAAATTAATAAAGAAAATGGAGAGTAGGACATCAGTGCGATCGCATAAAGATAATTAAAGTTCACTATATTTTAAACTGTTGTCAAACGATCAAAACATTTTATCCCTTCATATTATTTTTTTAAAGCATGGTACTGTGAGACCAGAACATCATCCATATAAATATACATTAACTCTGGTAGAGTCAGAGCTAAAGGGTAGTTTGGGCAACTCAGCTGTCCCACTGAGACTCCTTAATGATTATTCAGCTCATGCAGTAATAAACCTGAAATTTATTTCTGCTCCTTATATTCTCCTCATCTTTGGATCGCAGCTTAAGCTGCTATAATTCATTGATTCAGTTACTTTAATTGAATTTTCACAGTAGCTGTTAATAATTTAAAAAAATTGTTATTCTTCGCAAGTTTGTTTGATAGAGGTCTAAAGTTTTAAATGGACTGTGGTGATTTTTTTATCTACTTAGGATAGATTTACGCAAAAATACACTCAGTCATTACTGCAGGACTTGACAAACTGTAGTGAATTTAAAAATATATATTTTTTAGAATTAATTCAAAGTAGTCACACTTTTTTTTTATTAAAACTCCACTTCTTCTTGTGTTCCTAAAATACACCTTAGATGATATACAGTATAGCAATAGGCAAAGTCCAGGTGCAATGCAACCTCTTGATTGATTGATTTGCTGAAATTATCTAAAACTAAAGAAACACTATAATGCAGTGCTTTCGCTGTGTATGTGTAAGATTTTTTTGTAGATGAATACATTTTACAAGTAAATTAAATATATTGTGTATTTCATATTGATTAGGTAACCTTTACTATGATCATGAAAGCCGGGCTGAAGTCACTAGGTGGTCAGTACCACGGTCTCATAATCCAGAGGCTGCAGGTTGAACCCAGGTTGTGACAGGAAGAAATATTGTGTATGGTTTGTTTGCTGTGATGACTTCAGGGAACAGCAAAAGGAACAATATTACAATCATTGAACCAATATGATTAGTACGAGTGAAAATCTTGCTCGTTTCTTACCTGGGCAGGTGCCCCGGTTCTCAGAAACTCCTTGTCAGATAATATTTGTGAGTCTGGCCAGGCTAACATCTAATACTTCTCATTATCCCAGGTGCAATGGGTTAAATACAGAGAGACAATTTTGCCATTGTATGGGAACATACTGTACAATGACCACAACACATAGCACTTTATTATTTATGGCAAATAACAACAACATGGCAAATATAGAACAATAAATATTTGAATGTAATACATAAATCATGAAAATATGCTGTATATGGAATTGTTTTGCTTTTTATTACTGCAGTGGGATGTAATTTTGAAGAGAATATGTGGAATTTGGGTTGTTTTCCACAACATGATGGCATTCCATAACCAGGTGTCTCTTGTAAATGGGTCCTCAAGGCTCAATGGGATTAACCTGCCTAAATAAAGATTGAATGAATTCATATGGCAGATGTCTGAGGATAATAATACATGCAGGGTAAAGTATACTTCACAGGAGCTTGAACTAAAAGGAAAAGGTTTGTGTGCTGGTAAATTAGTTGATAAAGTCAGACATACATAGATGATAGAAGGCATTAAGAATAAAATTATGTTTTCAGATTTGTGTGCCTCTCTGTCTGCGTGTGTGTGTGTGATATGGCCTGACAGCACATTGATTTACTTAAATGCAATACGTCAAGCAGCTGAAATCAATCACTGACTCTGTGGGTGACCCTGCACATACACACACCGTATTAAACATCACACTCATGTTGGCTCAGTGTGTGGCGCTGATTCATACAAGGTCCTGTGGAGTTAAGTGATTCTGACAGAGTTTTTGTTGACACTGTGGGGTGTATTAAGGTTAAATATAT
>JARVLU010000624.1:17326247-17355934 GCA_031762415.1 Simpsonichthys santanae | reverse complement strand
GGCTAAAATCAGACACCACTCTGAGCAGCAGGACCACGCTTTCCACAGAACAACTGTGTCAACTCTTGAAACTGTGCTTGCAGTCACCCTACTTCACATATGGGGAGCAATATTATGCAGAAACATGGGTGTGCTATGGGGTCTCCAGTTTCTCCTATTGTTGCCAACCTGTATATGGAGGGGTTGCCATGGCAAGAAAAACTTCACACAAAAGATTTGGCTTTCACGCCACACATCCTTCCTGACGCAACCTGGACTTAAACCTACGGCCTCAGGATTGCGAGTCCACAGCAGTCACCACTGAACTACTGCAGCCCAGGTAATAATAATAAATAATTAACAAAGTTGTTATATGTTCAAAAGGTGTTCAATTATGAATGGCCGCATGTCAACATTTATTTCTTTTCAGTGTAAGTTGCAGTGGATATGACTAGAAAGTGAATGTTTTCATTTTACATGAGTGCTCCAGACATATTTCATTTTGGGGGTGAGGATGGGGGTATCTTTGAAGGTGTAATGTAAAATATATCAGACTGAGAGCATTGTGGGGCAGTTTCACTTGGCTGGATCTTATTAAAGCTGCACGAGTAGGAAAAGCCTGCATCACAGCTTAAAAAGAAGCCCAGTATAAGTATGATCTTCCTTGAGATGAATCGGGGCCATCGCATCACTTGTTGCAGTGCAAATAGGTGGGAGGATACGCTGCTGGGGCACAAATGCTGTTTGTGTGTCATGGGATTTCTGACACTATTAACGCCATGAAATGTGCTGCAATGGCTGTGGTGAAATGAGCTGTGAGCCAGCAGAGTTTTAAACACCACGCTGTTTGTCCTTCACGTTTAACAGCTTTCTGTCCATCTTTTCTCCCCATCTCTCTCTTTCTCTCTTTCTTTCTTTTTTTTTGTTTTTCTCCCTCTCTTTTTTCTTTTCCTTTTTCTTTCTTTTTTCCATTGTTCTTCTTTCCTTTAATTTGTCCTTTCTTTATCCTTTTTTCCTTTCTTTTTTGCTTTTTCTTTTTCTTTTTCCTTTCTTTTTCCTTTTCTTTTCACTGTTTTGTTTCTACCTTTCTTTTTTCTTTTTCATTTCATTTTTCCTTTCTTTTATCCATTTTCCTTTCTTTTATCCGTTTTTCCTTTATTTTATCTTTTTTCCTTTCTTTTTCATCCTTTCTTTTTTGCTGTTTTGCTTTTACCTTTCTTTTTTCCTTTTTCTTTTTCCTTTTTGTTTTCTTTTGTTTTTCACTTCTTTTTTTCCCTTTCTTTTTTCTTTTTTTCTTTTTTAATCTTTATTTTTCCTTTTTTCCTTTTTCTTTCTTTTTTCCATTTTATTTTCCTTTTTTCTGTTTTTATCTTTCTTTTTCCTTTTTATCATTTTCTTTTATTGTTTCTTCTTTTTCCTTGTCTTCTTTTTTCTTCTTTCTTTCTCTTTTTTTTATATATATATATATTTTTTTTTTTTTATTTATTTATTTATTTATTTGACCATCCTTTCTGGTGGCAGCTCAGAGACGTTGTCTCCAGCAGCTCTGGCAGCACAGAGTTTCTGACCACAGACAAATCAAGAAAACAACATTTTTAGGCTTTCAAAGGTAAAAAATATGCTAATATGTGTTTAAGATGGCAGCGTGACTGAATGCCACCACTCATAATAAAACAAAAGTCATTTGCACAGCGCTCATACGAACAAATGTGATATAGTTCAGGCAGATTATTAGTTTTTACAGAATAAACCAGTTTGTAGCTTGTTTTCCTCACCTTTTCTTTACTGTACCAAGATCCTTCCACAAAAGCTTCTTGGATGTGACTTTTTGCTGACACGCTCTTTTTCAGCTGAGAATCATCTTAAATCCTTTCTGAGGCTCAGAGACACCTGCCCACCCTGAAGATGATAAAAAGTTAAACACCTGAACTCTTCTGGACCTGATGCCCAAAAGCAACTCATTCAGCATCAGCAGGACTTTGAAAAAGAAAGACTGTGCAAACTTTGACAATTGTGTATTGTTTTTTATTATTATTTTCAGTTTAGTTTAAAATGTTTTTTTTTTTAATGGGAATACTGTTTTATTTTGTGTTATTAAACTCTTCATTGCATGTTTTCCCTCTTTTACTGTTCCTCATGCAGTCTAGGTAAACCTGTAGAATAATGCAGCATAGGTTACAATGGGATGTAAAGTGAGTTACTGCATGTCAGGTCAGTTACAGGAGAAATTAGGTGCTAAATTAGGTGGATGGCTTTTTGTTGGTGAAGCTGATTTGTAGTCAGTTTATTCAGTCTGACAGATTACTCATACTGGATTAATTATGCCTGCAGAGGTTTTGGTGGGAGCGTTGCTGTTAAAGGTGTCGTGGAAGAAACATGATCTGTCCGGACCATGTTTCCAACCCTCTAAAGTGTAAAACCATTATATTGCATTGTAACTGCGTAAATCGTTAAAGTAGCAAGCTCGTCAAATTTAAACTAATATTATGTTTTGCTCTTGTGCTTTTATTTTTCAGCTTTTGGTTTATTTAATAAAATGAACAAGTCTCCCCCCTGCACAGGTGGATGGGAAGTTATCAGAAGCTTCCTGGAATGGCAGGCCTGGTCCCGGATGACATCATTGTTATTGTGCGTTTGATTACTCCTATTGATACCGATCGTGCTTTCCATAAATACAATAGAGGCACTCTGAACATGATGAATCTTTGAATTAGGAGTCGGGGTGGGGTGTTGTGCCAGTAACAGCACTTTTACAGCTAATTCACTCTCATGAGATGCTAAAATCAATTGTGTTACGTCTACATGAAATTTGAATCGCACAACCTGCTGACACTCATTATACACTCCACATCTCTTGTATTGACTCACAAAATCTTTGACCCCTTTAAACCACAAAGGTCAACCTTACATACAGCCTACATCTCATCTAAATAAATGTGTGGTAGAATTTCTGTTTAAAAAAGCTTCGGCTGTTTGTTGGAGCAGAGCTAAAGTTCAGCTCTGTAGTAAGTGAATAAAACACTTGCAGCTTTTTCCAACCCATTAAGTTCAACCGCTCAAATTTTTTTAGCCAGTAAATAGCTACAATCTTTAAATATTTCATTTCTTGTTTCGTTTGTTACGTGGCATGGCAATTATGTCTTTATGTTTTTGCCAATTTGTTAGTAAAATGTCTCAGGAGCTTCTGGATGCATCCTGATTAAAGCTCAAAGATAGTCATCATTAAAACTGATTAACTTTTGGATTAAACACAAATAAAGATGGCCACCATGGCTACATTGGGAGGTAGGAAAGAGTGAGATGGAGGAGGATGACTTGCCGTGAAGAAGAAAAAGCCGAAAGCAGAAGAAAAAGAGCATAGCTAAGCAAACACCAGAAATATCTGTAACTCAGCCAATTTTATTGAGCAAAATATTGGTGAGGTAGTAACTCATCCCCAATACTGTGCATACTTAGATCCTTAGAGATTACACAATATTTTTTGCTTAAAACATTAATTGTTGGCATCAACCCTGTCTGTCTGTTAGCAAAATATTTCAAGTACCACAAGACACATATATGGTTTAACTCTCAGAAAGTAATCAATAGATGTACATCTTTAGCTGATTAATGTTTGGAGTCAACCCAATTCAAGATGGCTGCCACAGCTGTAACCCAGCACCAAAGTGGTTATAACGCAGCCAGTTTTACAGATATTGAGCTAATTGGTCCTGAATATATTCTCTGAGATCTCACAATACAAGCAGCTTCATCTTGTTCATTTCTCACCATAAATATCATGGCTTAAATTAAAAGACTGGCATAAATGGTGGCGAGTAAGGAATGCCATGTCTTCAATTTTTAAGTATGTTTTACAAGCCGTTTCAAAAGCATCACATATGCATGGAACATGTCATCTAATGCCTCATAAATTGGAATAAAATCAAAGACATTGCATCATGAGCACTGATATAAAGCACAGTATTGAAACTGATATTGCAGCAGTGCTGCATGTCGTATTCAATCAGCACAATGTTTTAAATGGTTTCAAATGTTGCTTGCTCCAAAGTGGCGAAATTTTTATGAATTGTTCCTCTTGTGCTCTCCAATCTCTGGGGGGAGAAGATCAGAATGCAAAAAGACGAGGCGATGAAATTCATGTAAGTCAAGCAGACAAGTGGGGAAAAATGGATTTTGTGCTTGAAATGAGAACAAATTTGACTTCACGTTGAGATCTATGCTCAAGCAGAAGAAGCCCTCTATGTTCAGGTAGCCACTTTTTTAACCATTTCGATTACATGGTTTGCTGCTTTTTTAATACTGTATGTGAAATATTTACTCTGTGGTAGAAACGGCTCTGATGGTTTAACCTTTGTACACAAAATAAAATAATCAATATCTTAGATGCTCTAACTTGTACATAAACCGAAACTGAGTTGAGTTAAACGTGTTGTTGGAATTTATCTTTTTTTTGGTGCTTTACACTTATTTTTGCCAGGGATGATGCAAAACCACAGCAAGCCTTGGAAGGAGAGAAGATGGCAGCAGTAACTTACTTTTAGAGTCCTGCCCCAGCCCCTGCAGACCTTTGTCCATTTAGTACTTTCTAACACACGTTTGACTGAAACGTGTCCTGCACCCAGCGGACAGAGCTGCAAGGAAGACTTACTAATGAAAACAAGAGCATAACAGGAGTAATGCATAAAATACAGAAAACCCTCTTTCATAGGTTTTTAAGAAACATGCAGGAAAGCTGGAAAATATTGAAGGTGCAAAAAGATTGAATATTGAGTGATTTCTGCATCAGACACCAACAATGAAAGATAATTTGATAACATGTTGGAAAAAACATTTTTTGTCAAAATTACATGGATCTTTAATGCGACAGAGTATTAGGGCCACGTTAAGGAAAATGTCATTAAAACTACAAGCATAAAGTTGTAGTATTATGAGAATAAAGTCGTAGTATAGTGGTCCCTCATTTATTGCAGGGGATCTGTATCCTGAAGCACAGCAATAAGTGAAAAACTGCAAAATAGTAGTACAAGTAGTAAGTAGTTGTTTATTTTAGTACTCATATATATACACAGTACATGCTTCCTCTGCACTCTCGGCCACGCCCACTTCTCCACTCTGCAGAGATCAGCTGATCAGCTACAGAGGACGTTATCCCACAGCTGTGGACTGCACACATGTGTTAAATCATTTTTTTAAGTTGAAAAAGCCAAGTCGATCGTGCAGTTCATCCATCAGTCAGCCATTGTGTGTCATGTCTAATCTTAATTTGAAAAACCAGATAGAGCGAGTCTGCGAAAAACGAACCGTGATGTGGCGAGGGACTAATGTATTACAAGAATAAAGTTGTACAAGAGTAAAGTCAACATTTTACAAGAATAAATTTGTAGTGTTACAATTTAAGAGATTAAAGTCATAGTATTACAAGAATAAAGTCATATTATTACATGAATAAACTTGTAATACGTTCTGGGTCAGCTCACTTCCATGACTTTATTCTCATTTGTAATTTTTTTTTTTTCCTTAGCATGCCCTAAAGCTCCATCATACTATTGGGACACAGTAAAGATTTAAAAAAATACCAGTATATAATTTTGCCTTGACTGACCATTTAATAAACATCAAAAATTAAATAGGTGAAATCTTTCCTGTTTCTCCTGTTTTCCGTTTTTGCATTTCTGCAGATGAATTCTTTTAATTATAGCTATTTTTTTGCAGCACCTGTTTTCAACTCCATGAGGGCAAAGTGAGAGCACATTCTCACAGGTGTATGCAAATGTTCTCACTTCAACTTACATGCATAGGTAGATGACAAAATATATAATAAAATGGAATGCTTGGCCTGTTGCTTTTTACAAACCAGAATGAAATTTATAAAGACGTGAAACAATATTACAGCAAATTATAAATACGAAGTCGGTAGTTTCTCTATTTTCTGAAGTTTATGCATAAAAATAAAGGTTTTCAAAACTACTTATAGTAAAGTTTATGCCCTTGTTTCAAAGATTTAAAAAAAGTCTGAGATCTTGAAAGCATAAATATGAAAAATATAATAAAAACACGCCATTTTCTTCCAAATGGATGTTTCTTTTCTCGTTGGTTCTTACAGCAGCAGCAAGCAAATAACTCTGGACATCACTTACATTCTGTAACACTCCTTTTTTGATTATAGAAGTTTATGCAGTATAAACTGAGGAACTCGCAGTAAAGAAACACCCAACAGACGATGCTTGTCTGAGAATTTTATAGTAACATTTTTCTTATTTGTGGTTTGGACATTGCTCTTTGTTAAAGTGTCTGTTTCTGCACTTTGGTTTGATTCAGGCATTAACACAGAGCATGGCTGATTTTTATACATATTTTCTTTAATATATGTATATGTAGCATGTCTTATTAGAAACTGAGCAGAATTTTTTTTTTAAAAAAAGAGAGAGCTCTTGATAAACTGAAACACCTTACATCCATGATTTGATTTATTTTTTTTATTATTACTGGGTTGCTATTGAACTGAAAATCCACTTCAGCTGCAAAGAAGTAGTAAACAACTCACCCCGGAGGCTGAAAACAGCTGAAAGTAGATGCTGTACTTTAATAAGCTTGTTCTACCAGAAGAAACCATTTGTTCCCATAAATTTAATTAGTTGAAGCTTTTCTGTTTCAGACAGCTGATGTGTCCATCTGTCCATCTCTACAGTCGACCACATGCAGACTCTTGTTTGAGGAAGCCTAGATTAGACAACAGGATGTTTGTTTCTTTATTATCTGAAACTCAAGCTATGGCTGGGCTCTTATTTTGGTTTCAAAGGGCTGATGCTAATGAGTACCCAGACCACACATCTAATTCTGGTCCAACGTTTTCTAATCCCTCTAAAAATGGGGATTTGCGCCACAGACAGATTTGGATCCTTCCCATTACATTTCACTCTGTTCAACTCATTCCCCTCTTTTATGATCGACTTTATTGCCTTGTTAAAGTGAATTATTATTGTGCTTCTCTGAAGGAGGACAGTCTCTGTTTGGTGTAAATAAGAGCTGCTGCACTGTAGTTTTAGAAATGTTTCGGCTTTTTTCCTTTGATTGTTATCTGTCAGGACACTGGGTGTATTATCGTGTTCTTTAATCAGTTCAGTAGCAGTTCTTGTGGATCCTTACTGCAAAAAGAAAGCTGTATAGTGTCAGAGTGGCATCTTATGAATTTCATAATCTAATTGTTTCCAGCAGATCATTGCATTGTCACAAAATAGTGTTATTGCATGAACTTATTGAAGATGTAGATAAATTTGTTGGTTGTCTTCCACAATAAAGACAAAAACACACACAACCAATGGAACTGGAGCCAAAGATCTTAAATTTAATTTTCCCAGTTCCAGAAACTTATCCGACTATTTACGGGGGATGTCAACATGTATTTAGTCAATTTCCTGTCAACTTTTTTTTTTTTTCTGTCTGTGGTGAAGCCCTCGTGAACCTTCTTCCACTGAGCTCGATGTGATTTAAAATGTAATGGGTTGTGTGATCAGAAAGTAAAATATCTTGACCTTGGAATTCTGCTGGAATGGTTTAAATTGTTTCCTTGGTTCATTTTCATCCAGACACACTGTCTGTTTAAGAAACCTGGAGTCGCATTTTGTCTTGCATCCACATCCAGGGAGGTTAGCCACAGTCCCATGAACCTCATACCTTTTATTGTTGACAGCCACCATCAGAAGTTTGTCATAATCAGCTGTTTGTTCTCCTTTTTATTTTATTTTATTTTATTTCAGTAATGCATTGGCAAGTTTCTTCATTAACGAAGCTGCAATTGTTGCCTTTGTTGGTTTTTCTCATGTTTTTGGCACATGACATCATGGTTCCTCATCAAATCAATAATTGTGAGTTTAAAATTCTTAAACAACTTTTTGGGGAGCTGAAAGTTGAAGAAGAGCATGAATGTTATTTTTTTTTTTTTTTTTTTTTTTTTTTTTTTTTCTGTTCAAAAATGATTTTCTTAGAGTGGATGCTATCTTACCTTTAGCAGAACACCTCATCTCCAAAACACAGGAATCATGATTCAATCACACATAACTAAATAAATAAATGAGAAATCCTCCGACTGAACTCATCACTTTAATAGTCATGCTCGCAAAATGCCCACTTGTATGATCACTATCGTTTTTCTTTCATGTCTGAAGTATTTTCATATTCGGAGTGACCACATCCAAAGAAAAGCATCTCAGTAACAACATCTCACGCCGCCCATTTAACACGTCACTCTGCTGCTGGGAAGTCAGTTCCCACATGTATTCAAATCGTATCACTTCAGCTTCAGTGAGTGGTTAAAATCACCTCTCACTTGTAATGCGTTTAACGCAGACGAACTCAGCTGACACTCAGCATTTGTCAACAGTTTTATTTTGACGGATGAAAGCCGTGACTTTAAATGCCACTCCCTTTACCAGTTTGTCTGATTAGCTCATTCAGGACCCCTGGGTGACAGGTAAAAAAATCATCATGGTCTTTGCAGCATCTTAGTGATGTCAGAGGGGTATTAGGAGCAGCTCTCCATTACCTGCAGAGCTTGCACCAAACATCTGCAGCAAGCTAGCTGTGATTATCATCATGGTAGCAGTGTGTGGAGATGGAGTGTTGTGCAACAATGAGGCAAGTGAGGTAGTTGTGGAAAGTGTTGCACATCAACTATGAAGTGGAAGATAAATACAGTGGAAAAATAAAGGCTTAGCAGTCCATACAGGAATGCATATGTCTGAGTTTTAGGCTAAGCTCATCATGTGCTGAAAATGAAAACGCATTTTTTTTAAATATACAGTATACTATATATAATTTTTGACTGATTTTACTCCAAGATAAAAGTGGGACACTTCTTGTCTCTCCTTCCATGTTGACGTCTTTCCATCTGTTCTGCTTTGTACACATGCCTTGTAAAATAAAAAATAAAAAAAATCACGTCCTCCAGTATTTCTTTTTAGCAAACACTGATGCAGAGACAGTGTATATATAGCAGCAGCTTGTTTCATTGGGGACAACTGAATTATTACTCGAGTCAATAACATGCAGAGCTGCAAAAACATCCCTATCTCTGGATTTGTGCTCAGAACAAAAAGATCTCTGTTCACATCACTACAGCTCAATAAAACAGACTTTATTCTCTGCAAGTCTATTACAAAATGCAGGATATCATAGTGCACAAGCAACAAATAGTGTAAGTTATCCTAGATATGACCCATTGGTGCACAATAATAAACAATCTTTAAGAGCTGTGTATAGGGTTTGGGAGATTATGAGCAAAATATCTGGCCTCTGGTAGTTACGGTACTCCCATCTTTTAGATGCATACAAGATGTGGTCTGTAGCTGCAGAAGAGCTTCAACAACACACTCAGCATGATGGCCAGCTGCCTGCTGAGCTTTTCCACCTCATCCCAACACTCTCATTTCTTCAGGCAGGCAGCCCGAGTGAACGAGCTGCCAGCTTTTCAACTTCTTCTTGAGAGTGATCATCTCCCTCTCTGCCGTCTTCACAGCTTCTTTCAGCTGCTCTCTTTGCTTGTCTTTAAACATCTCTTTCTTGTCTCTGTCTTCCTCCTGAGCTCCAGTTCCACACAAACATTAAGTCAGGACCTTTTGTTGTTGTTGTTCATCCAGTTTTCAGATGATTTCAGTGTGAAGTTCAGTTTGTCAGGATTTAGGGTTTTTATTCTCCTACAAGGGATTGATTTAAAGATTAGAGTTTGAAACAATGTCATCTTCTGTTGTGAACTGGGGAAGTAACAGCTGTTTGGTCAAACCTTGTAGATGACATCATGTGCAACCTCATCTGAGATCCAGCAAAGTTTAGTCAGGTCATCTGGATGGTTTCTTTTTTGTTGAGATGTTTCATCCTTTGTCCAAAGGACTTCATCAATCCATGGAGCCACAAACAAACTCAGTCCCACAAGCAGCACTCTCAACAGGGGAGAGGGCGGAGCCCAGAAACCATCTTATCACCAGCAAACTGGTTGGTCCACTATGTGAATGTGCTGCTTGTGGGACAGAGTTTGTTTGTGGCTCCTCGGACTGATGAAATCCTTTGGATGAAGGACGAAACGTCTCAATAAAAAAAGAAACTGTCCGTATGACTGCACTTTGTTGGATTTTTTTTTTTTAATCTGGAGTATTGAGCATGACCTTTGATGCTCATCTGAGATCTCAAAGTATGTGGTGAGGATGATGCTCAGCTACTACCACACCAATTTTAGCTCAACATCAATAAAACTCTTTGAGTTAGAGCCTTTTTTTTTTTTTTTTTTTTTCTGGTCAGTTGGCTCTGGACTTTATGTGATAAAATAACTTACTCTGTAAAGCTAATGTTTGTTTATTTGTTCTTGTTGTGAGCAAAATCGTCTTCATAATCTGACAGCCACTCAAAAAGCTTTGCAGTCTTTTGACAGCTTTATACTGATTTTAGGACATCTATTATTTGAATGATCAGGCTGCCTGGAGGCTGCTTTGAGGAGCTCATGGTTATTGATTGCTTGGATACTAACTGAGCAGCTTTAACATCATAATTAATGTGAATTAAACTTTAATTAAAGCTAAATAAAGTACGGTAAGCTGATGAGTCAAAGCTTGTTTGGTTAATAATGTATAGACAAATCTCTCATTTTCTCTATTTAAGTTTAAATGCTCAAAGGAAAAAGAACAATTATAAAGATTAAAATGTGGAAAATTGTATTTATTTCACTTTGTTTTTTATTCATACTTTGAGTTTAATGAATTATCACCCACCACCAATAGTAAGGAGGCAACATTGTTTTTTGCTCTTGTCTGTCTGTGTGTTTCTATGTCTATTAGCAAAATGTTTCATGAAACACTGGATGGATTTTGATGAAACTCTCATACAGTAATTAATGGATGAACATCTACAACTAATTACCTTTTGGAGTCAACCTTATTCAAGATGGCCACCACAATTAATCAATCTTAGCAGACCAAAAATTTACTCCACTTTGGTTAATTTTACAGATATTGAGCTTAATGTTGGTGTTAGTAGCTCAGCATCATCTTCCCCCCAAAAAACAAAGAGATCTACACATTAACTGTTGGCGACAGCCTTGTCAGTCTGTTAACAGAATATCTCATGAAGCGCAGGATGAGTTTTAATTAAACTTCTAGGACTCATTGGATGTACATCTACAATGGATTAACTTATAGAGCCAGTGTAATTCAAGATGGCTGGCACAGCTAACTGCGCTTGTAAATCACATAAATGGCCTCATCTCAGTCAGATTTACAGGTACTGTGCTCAAACTGTGTGTTTATATGTACAGTATATGTATTACATTACATACTTTAAGTGCTACTAATTTTGTAACATGTTTTCTCAGCATTAAATTATCTTAGTTTCAAGCTTTGGTATGAAAGGTTGGTGCGATATGCAATACTGCAAGGAATGCTAAGCCTTTCATTTTTATTTTTTTTTCCACGTCTGCTCTGGCTGGCAGCTAATGCACAATGGAAACATGGAGCTCTGTCACCACCCAGTGCTGCACAGCTGACCTGCAGCAAAGTGAAAACCGCAGGTGATTCAGCAGCACATCTGTTTACCTGCAGAGCTGTGGATTAATAATAACTGTTGGGTTTCCATGGAGACTGAGCAATAACTGAATGCATTCAGGTCAGCACATGTGCACATTTTGTGTTATTTTCCATACTTTCTTGTGCATGTTTCAATGTAACTGACATGTAAAGAGACGTGTTTCTCCACTGGCAGCTGATTTGGTATAACATTAAATGTAATGGCGGAGGTGGTTTGGTGCTGCGTGCAGACAGATAAATGTCTGTGTCTGATAAGTATTCATGAGAGGACACCAAGATGCCTGCAGGCAATCAGAGCACAGAGATAGAGTTTGTGAGGGTGTCATTGATTATCAGGTTGCAATGAGGGAGGCAGACTGTTGAAGGCTTTTGTGAATGCTTCTACTCACCAGCTCAATGCGTGATTTCTTTTTGTTGCCTCCTCAGTCTCTTGATTTTCTTGACTTCACTTGTCTGCAATCAACTTTTCTTTGTCCCCCGTCTTTTGTCTTTACAGAGACGCATGTCATCGCCAAAGGAAGCTCTTAATGCACAAGAATCATTATGAGAGCCAGAGTCACCGCCGTCCTACTGTGCACACAAAAACAATCAAAGGCCTCGCATATCTTGAAGGAATCAGCCGCCACCTTTCCAGACATGTTTACTGTCAGACACAGGCCAAAACATTACCGCTCTGCATTCTCCTTTGCAGTTAAAAAAAAACTTCCCAGTTTTGGCACGTCCTTTCATCACATTGGTATTCAGCAGCATCCAGCCTCATTTGAAGTGATGTAGTTTAATTTGTGATGAACATCAAAGTGTGTTTTTGCCTCTGGTCAGGGTGCAGCATCAGCCAACAAGAGGGATTGAATCTGCTGCTCAAGGAGACTTCAGGAGAAGGCCAAAGCTGCTGTTAAAAACGTGATGAGAAATCCTTGCAGTCTGGTTTACGCTGCTTGTGGTGACAGGTGACTACTTTTATCTGAAAATATATTGATTAGAACATCTCCTATCTTAAAGATTTTTTTTGATTAATCAAGATAAACTGGGTGTTGTGAAACGAGATGATTGATTTTATGACTTTTTTATTATTATCACAAATCAGATGAAACATAACAACATGGATGACTCATATCTCTGTGGTGTGACGAGTGTAGTGTTAGCAAAATATCTCATGAATGACCTGGATGGATTTTAATGAACTTCATAGAAAATGATCACTGGATGAACATCTACAACTGTTTAACTTTTGGATTCACCCCAGTTCAAGATGGCCGCCACAGCTGATCTGTATTAGCCAACAAGAAATGGATATAACTCAGTCAATTTCGCAGATACTGAGCTAAATGTAATGTGGTGGTACCTGAGAGTCACACATCATTAACATATTTTGATTTTACAGTTAAAGTTTAAACACAACTATCACTCCATCCGTTTTCATTATAAAGTGATTTTGTTAATTAAAGGTGGCAGGCGATATGCATTCGTTCAAAGAAATCCAGGTCTTTATTTGTTTGTTTTATTTTATATATATTAGCTCAAATATTGAAATAAAAATAATAATTCATTAGCCTCTGTAAATATTTACCAGCACTAAAGAGATTAAATTTTTGTTTCTTTAGTCTCTTGTAAAATTAGCCCCCTGTGTTTTATCTGAGCAACCTGTGAACTAAGATTAAAGAGGATAAAATCAAATCATGTGTGAATAATATTTCACTTTTATTGTAGGTTAAAGTTTCCCTGTTAAAATAAAACAGTTGTCGTACTTTTTGCTGTATAAGTCGCATCTTTTTGCATAAATTAGCATGCCCTGCGACTTATACAGTGAAGCGACTTTTTAAAGTTTTTCTCCCATATTTATAAACCAGTTTTTTGCTGAGATCTGACGATTTCATTCATTCTGACTTGGAAAATATTGAACACTACCAGTTTCAGCCACTAGAGGGCGCTTGAGCTATATAGCAAGCCAAGTGTCTTATTAATAGGTAAAAGTGGCAATTGGCTTGCCATACAAAAACACCTTCATCTCGCTCCAGAACTCCTGGAGCAAAGTTCAAATCAGCTGCATTTCCCTGCGCCGCCTGGGTGAAATGCAGCTGATTTGACAATTAAAGTCGAGCAAACAAATAATTGTTTTAGGTGGCTTGTTAAATTTTGTCCCTCTGCGCACTGCAGCCACGAATCAGCTTTTGAAATGCAGCTGATTTGACCATTAAAGCGCATTTCTTAAGGAAAAGTTAAAATGACACACCTTTGCTATAATTTTGCGCAAACAAATAATTGTTCTTAGGTGTTAATCTTGTTAAATTCTTGTTAAAGTCCTCTCATGCATGCTCCTGCAGCCGCCATTTAGCAGCCAATCGATTTTTGGCACGACACCGGCCCACGTTTCCAGGTGGTCAGCGGTGACTCATAATAGATGCGACTAATACGACAAAGCGACTTATTTGTTTTTTTTCCACTTTATTAGACATATTTGGACTGATGCGACTTATACGGCTATGTGATGCGTACGGTGGAAAGTATGGTAATCACATTTTAACAAAAAGACTTTCTGCTACCCTCACTGGGAGTTTAGAGAAGTCTAGAAAATGTTTGAAAAACACACTTCAGCAAACACCAATAGTATACTGTACTTCAGCAATCAACCATATCCCTGATAATACATTAGCAGAGGATATAGGCAACATTATATGTTTGCTACGGTATTTTTTTTTTTTTTTTTTTTTTTTTGGAGGAAAAATTCTGTCAAAACTGGGACAAGTGCTGAATTTGTATTTACACTGAGCCCCAACATTCTCCCCAATGACTGCATGATGAGAAACACAGTGTAAAGCTGGCTGTAGAGCCTAAAATTATTAAAGCTTCAAAAATAACAAATGTCTCCAGATGTCACTATCTGTTCATGATTTGTAGCATAAAATGACATTGCGTTTAAACGGCTGACCTGAAAATATTGTTTTGAAATTATCCGTGAGAAAAATAAAGCTAAACATGCATTCTCTTAGCTTTTAATTTATTTTATTGTTATTTAAATCAAATAACTGATTCTTTTGGTTTGCAATTCTGTGTTTTTTGTGTTTTTTCAACACTTTATGTTAAGATTATTTGAGCAATGTTCAATAAGTGTAATCATAAGGAAATCTCATAAATGACCAACAACAGTTTCTGATGCCCCAAATACAAAGCTGCACAAAACCAGCACAATCCACTGTGCATCAAATACAGTATTTCTAATCCACAGGAATCTTAATTCCAAATTAAAAATGTGAGTGTTAAATTGTATTTTTTCCATGTTGTTTTCATTGGGTAATGACTGTTTTTTTGTTTTCAAATTTTTTTGCAAATGCAGTTGCTAAAATATGTGTGTGTGTGTGTGTGTGGGGGGGGGGGGGTTGTTTGCTAACGTCATACTGAAAATTCTACTATCAGTGCTTTACCCAAAATATTTGTATGACTTCATTTTAGTGTTTAGTGCAGTTTGTTGGAGAATAAATTATAATGTAGTAACCACGTATCACTAGCGATATCCTGTGGACTTGCTTTGCCACTAGAAGACGCGTCGCATTAGAAGCGGGGCATGAACTTTGTGGGAGAGGTGTGTCTGCTGCTGGAAAGTAACACCAAAATAAAGATCACGTGTTGGCTCAAGATATTTTTTAAAAAACCGGATCCACACCATTTGAACACCGGTTGACAAAGCGGCGCGCCAAATGGGCGGGAACGTCATCTCATTATGCAAGGGGAAATGCCTCACTAGCCGCTCGTCTTCACTTGTAGCCGAGTCATACTCCGGCTAACTAAAAAGGATTAAATCTTTGCCCTCTAGTGGAGTACAGTAGTATGGCAAAAATAAGAGAGCCTCCAGACTAAACCATTCAGCCGAATGGCAGCAGCTCTATTTATTTTCAAATAGATTGTCCGCTCCAATCCTAATATTTTGAGCTTTATTAATAATAATAATAATAACAAGCTAGGTTATAAAAAGCAACTTGCCGGCTACAGTTCAAATATCTATTTTGTCTCCCGTCTACAGGAGAGGATTGGTACGGTCCAATAGTATTGTAGGCAAAGCTGAAAAACGATTTGTTTTCACCGAGAGGAAGAAGCGTCGCTGACGTTCTCCGCTGCAGCATCCTCTGAAAAAAAAAAAGGAGAAAAAAATAATCGGTTGTAACATTTATTCTATATCTGGTTGTTTTTCGGACATCTCGCCATGGCTCTGTGCGGGGGTGTCGGAGCCATGGCTTTGCCCAGCGAGCTTATCGTCCACATATTCTCCTTTCTTTCCGACCGAGACAAGCTCCGGGCCTCGGCCGTGTGCTCCCGCTGGAGGGAGTGCCTCTTCTACCCGGCCCTGTGGACCGAGCTCAAACTGCGGATAGGCGGCTCCGACGACACCTCGAAGCTCGAGTTCCTCATGCGGAAGTTCGGCTCTTTTGTCCGCGAGCTGCAGCTGGAGCTCGCCCCGGCGGAAGGCCACCTCGTTCCGCTGAACAACGAGCCGTCAGCCCGGATGGAGCAGCCTCTCGGTCACGATGGCGACCAGCAGCCGTCCGAGCGATGGAGGAGCGCCATGGCCGCCTACTTGGACCAGATGCTGTGCGTGTTCACCAGCATCCGAAACAATCGGTAACGTTCAGTTCAATTATTTTAATTCCCACTTCACTTTGCAGGAAGTACAGTGACGTCATTGTTAAATATATTCACATTTTTTGCTTTAAACAAACCCTGACAGTCGCAGTTACGTAACCGCGGTGGAGCTGTCGGTGTTTTGCATCTGCAGACATTTTTTTTTAAATGAGCAGTTCAGAGCCAGCTTGTTTGTTTTTATTCTGCTGACTGAAACAGGCTACAATGACAGCTGTTGTGTTGAGGCCTTTGTTGGCTGTGACTGTAGATCATATTTACACTTTATGTGTGGATATAGCTAGCTTAGCTGTAATGTTCAAGCAGCAAAAAGTGAATGTTTAATTTCTGTGGAAAATTCCATTCTGCACCCAAACCTTCCCTTTTGTTGTTTTTGTCACCTTCTCTTCTATTCTTTTTGTTACCACAGAACTTTCTAGCACATTGGCCTCAGAAGCATTTATGGGGGGGGGGGGGGGCGATACTAGTTTGGGGTCTAGGGGTTCTCCCCCAGAAAATTTTCAATAAAATAGATGTAATTTCTTGCATTCTGGTGTATTTTAACGGGTTGTTAAAGGTCTGCATTTAACCTGTATATGTAAATGATTCAATATTTTAGTTAATGGCACAACAAGAAGTAGCCTGACCAACAGCTCTCCTTGTGTGAATAAAGCACACTCCACTTCTCTGATGCATCTCGTCCCCTTCACATATCATTTGTAAAGCCTATGTTCTAGCCTTTAAAAAAAAATTCTTGTTCTGCAGTTTCTTTACAGGAATTTAACAGAACACTGCTTTTGAATATAATGGTGACACACATCGACTGGCCCTCATGTGGTTTTAAATGAAGAAAAGTTAGATGCGTGTTGAATTTGATTAAATTTAGGCCAAATGTAATTACTGGGCAATGCGTCTCCATCAGATGATGCAGAAGGGCAGTTTACTTAGGGCAGCTGATAACTGTTGAATCCTTTTTCAAAAGCAGTGTTTTTAACCTTTAAACAAAGTTTGGGCATGATTTGTATAATGAAATGGTTTCAACGTCTATGTCATTTTAACATGTTAACATTCTATTCTCATCTTTGCATGTGAGTAAAGTCACTCTTTTTCTTCCGGTCACCCTAACTTCCAAAAAGAAAATACAGTAGAAAATTATTTTATTTTTGAAGGCACTAACTTAGACTATTTGAAAGTACAATATAACCTGCCAGCTGTCTCAAAGAAATCGAACATATTGTATGTTTTTGTCTGTGTGAATATATGTATTTGCTTAGAAACCATTTAGACTGGTACTTTTCCAGATCTTGTCCTAAGAAATGTAAACATCCATGTTTTGAGAACACGTCATGCATTGTGACCCGTCCTTTCCCTTTACTGCATCAACATTTGAAAGCAGCCATTTAGGATGTACAGTCTGCTGCAGCTTAATTTGTGTTGATGGCACAAAATATAAAGATCATAACAGCTGGGCAGGCTAAATATTTAAAATTATAAAGCCATACGTTCTCCTCACTGCTGTAATGACTTAAATGTTAGAGCAAAACAGCCCTTGCAAAGAGTAAACACTGCCTGGTCACTAATGTTTTACCATCATTGTCATGTATCGTAAATATTAGGTGTGCTAAATTCTTCTTCTTCTTCTCCATCTTTAGAAACTTGCAGAAGCTGAGTCTGTATGGAGACACGTTTATTCTTCAACAGGAGGGACTGTTGGACAGCTCTAACCTGCTTCAGATTCACCAGGGAGACAAAAAGATTAACGAGTAAGAAAGCCGGAAAGTTCTGCATATTTGAATTGGAAGACCGGTATATGGTTTTTCATTTTATGATGTAGCTTTGACTAATAAAAAATGTTTCTGTAAGTTTGAAAATGTAGAAAAGGTTTATGGTTGTTTCCATCCACTGAACAATATTTTAGATTTATTCTGTGCAGTTGGTATTCTAATAATTATTGTGGCTAAATTTATGTAAAAATCTGAGAAAAATATGCCTCTATAGAAACTTGCAAGTGACCTTTTTACATTAAATTTTGTCTAGTCACATTTGATTAGGAAATATCATGCGCACATTGTGGCTCTTTCACTTATGTTATCAAATGTGTGAACTTTGATGCAGATAATTCTGATCTCATCTCATAATGAGTCTTTGTGAACAAGCCAATATGCCAGCTGTCCACATGTTGGTAAAACAAGTTTCAGCCTGGATAGGATAACCATACAAGAATCTGGTCAAATTTAAAGTAGGATTCATACCGTCGCTCCACAAACTCCAGTTTTCTTGGTGTAGACGTTTAGACATTTGTGTTGTTCTTTATGTAATTGTAAGAATCTGAAGGAATCCAGGTTTCAGTTACTTCTCATCCTCTTTGTGTTGAACAGACTCCAGCAGCTGTTCATGGAGCTGCTGTCCAACAGCAGACAGCTGAGATGGTTGTCCTGCAGCTTCATGCTGGGCCTGGTGACTCCCTGCTCCTTAGCATGCCTGTCAAATCCCTCAGCCGAGACCCTGCAGCACCTCAGCTTACTGGACCATCAGCTAGGTTTGTGTTTGCCTCTCGTATCACTCCGTTTGGTGGTTTTAGTTTTGCTGAATCATTTGGTTTCTTTCAGGTCCCCTCATCTCACCATCGGAACTGGATCGTCTCTCCAACATTCATTCTCTGGCTTTGGATTTTTCTGATTTCACGTCTGAGCTTTGTGGTCTGTTGGCGTCTCCTCGGCGAACTCCACTCCATCGCCTCGCCCTGCTGCTCAACGGTGCCGCCCTGGAGTTTAAACCATTGGAAGGGACAGCTACAGAGGACGACTGGAAGGCACTGGTAATGTGTAAAAGCATCCAAATTCATTTTCCCTCTACATTCTTGACATTTATTGAACCGTGTACTACCTGCAGAAGGAAAACCTAAATTATAGGATTTAATAAAGCCTTATTAGTAAAGTTACTTTAACTCCTCCCAGGTACGTGTGAGTGCCAACCTGCGAGTGTACATCATGGCTCTGGAGGTGGACAGCTCTGAGCTCCTCAGGGTCCTAAAGCCCAGCCTCCCCCTGGAACGGATTCATCTCGACAGTTACAGTACGCTGGTTAGCGACGCCACTCTGGAGCTCATCTCTCAGCAGTACAACAAAACACTGACTCACTTCCTACTCCTGAGGGATGGCTCCGACTTCCCCGACCTCAGCGTCAATCGCAACGAAGACCCCCTGGTCCTATTGGCGTGGAGGTGTACCCAGCTGGCTGTTCTGGTGATACATGGTGAGTTTTAGTTCTGGTTTCTGATTAAAGTGTCAGGTCTGTTAATCTGATGTGTCATGTTTAGATTTAAGGTTGATTTTTCTTAAAAATATTTCAAATGTGACAATGTTTTGATGTCAGAAGCATACAAGACGACCTTACGACAAATATTGGACTCAAGAAAAAATGTGTTGCTTCGGTTTATGTAAAAATAATCATGACAACTGGTGGTTTATCACCTTCTAAGGCACACATGGGCAACGTATGGCCAGAGGGCGAGATGTGACCAATGAACAATCTCTATCTGGCCCCAATATCTCTAAATAAAAAGAAAACTTAAAAAAATAAGTTTATGGAAATAAGCATTTTAAAAATGAAATTTAAGGAAATCTAAATTAAACATCTTAGGTTGAATTAATATATGTTTGTCTAATTATTTAGGCAGGTTAATCCCATTGAGCCTCGGGGACTCATTTACAAGAGAGACCTGGGTTCTTAACAAAGAGTGATGACAACAGTGGACAATAATGACAACAATATAATTATAAAAGATGCATACAAATTAATTTTTTTTACAAGTTAAAAAAAAAAAACTATATTATAAAACTTTTGGACTAATATATAAGTAATATAATATAAAATATAATATATAATATTAAAAATTTTGGATAATATAAAACTAATATAAAAATATAATATAAAACTACTGTAAAACTTTTGGACTAAAATAAGCCAAACATTTTCTGGTAAGTGTGTCCTGTTTTGTACTGAACCGTAAAAAGCGCAAACGTATAGTAAAACATAATAATAATACTGTAATTATATATACCCGGTAATGTTATTTTTTTTTTTTTTTTTTTTTTTTTTTTTTTTTCTAAAGCTAACATATTTCCAAAGAGTCCGTTTACAGAAAATGTCTGGTATTGGAGATACATATTTTTACCAAGCATGCTAACAATGCAACAAGAAAAGGCCTGGAAATGTCTTCAAGATTATCCATCTTAAAGAATATTAATTTTCTAATTCACTTTGACTATGTTAAATAACTATCTGTCCCTCATGAAACAAAATGGTTCAGTGTGAGTCAAGCTGCCTGGTCTCTCTGTCTGCAGGTTACACTGTGTGGTCCCATAACCTGGTAGCAATTTCTAGACTCCGCGGCTCCAGCCTTCGTGTCCTGACCGTCTCTGAAGAGAGCATCGACTTCGATCCGGACCAGTCCCTGTACATGGAGGGAGACCCGGTCCATAACCTGGTGAAGGAGGTTTCGCTGGGCCTGAGTCGTGTCTGGCACCCTTGCTTGGACTCCAGTGGAGTTTTGTCTGAGCCCACCCAGCACTTCCACCGCGAGCTGCACGCCTTCTGCGTGGGGATGTAGGCAAGAGGGGGCTAACCCAACCCGGCACATCACAGCTGAAGCCGTGCTAAGACCAGATCAGGCCAACCACTTCAGGTCAAGTCATTTCCCAAAACAGACCTGAGCACAGATTTAGATGTTTCATGATTTAAATACATCTTTGAATTCTTATTGTTCCCTAAAAAAAAAAAAAAAAAAAATCAAATAAAGAGACATTTATTTAGTTGGAGGAAATGCTTCTCTGTGACCTAACAATTGGAAAACTAAAAAGATTTTAAAACAAGTCATACCCACTTGACCTGGTCTGGTCTTCTGGATAAGTGTTCAGCACTTTCTTTCATCCCCTTAATAACCTTCAGAGCCTCTGTAAAATGTAACTGATTTGTTTTATGTCGTTCCCTTTTTTTTTGTTTGATTGTTTCCCATGTACCCCTGTTCTGCGTATTATCGTTTTTATTTCCTGTGTGGCAGTTACCTTGCCTGTAAAGGCTTCGTGTGCATTTAAATCTAGTTTTATTATCCTCCTGCGCACAGCTGGGACGGGACAGGCAGGTTGAATGATAGAGCCATGGTTGGAGTGTGTAAATCAACAACTTCCTGAGTAGCCTTGTTACTCTGAAAGATGATTTTGTGCACTTGCTCCAGAGCCTTGTCAACAGGCTGGGAATGTGGCAAGCTGTGGCTAATCAGTTTTGATGATTCAGCAGCAGGATTGTGTTTAAAAAAGGGGCATTTTAATGTCAAAATGTTTTATTATCAGCCCTGAGCACCCTACTGTTGGTACTGTGGAGATACTGTTACAGCCACCGCACTTCCCATCCTGCTCAGTTTCTGGTGAACCTTGATAGTTTGATCAACTCTCAGAGCCAAACTAAAAAAACAACACATTGTTAATGTGTTATGTTTTGATCTGTAGTACACTGGTTGTAAATCTTTGCTCCTCTTTTTCCATTATTCTGGATTTTACCATCCATCTTTCTGATTCAGAGCCCTATTTTTCAGCTCTGCTGTTTGGTATCCATGTTGTAATTTTAATTACTTCCTGAAATGGGCATCAGAAGGGCTCTGATATCTTGGATCATTCTAGAGAGAAGAGGCTGCTTTTACTGTTTTGTTTATGTCATGTATTATTTTTTTTTAACAATATCTTTGTACTTTCCTCCCAAGTTCTTGGTGAGATTGTGCTAAAACAGCAGCAGTATTCTGTAGGCGCCGCTCTCAGGAGGCAGATATACCAGCAGTACTGTAAGGAACCAGTTTCTCACTGAAGAACATTTCAAGATTAAGAGTAGAGGAGGAAAATGGATACACTGAATGTAATGGCTCACGTTTAACTGTGAGCTTTGTGTTTTTCCATCATGTGCTTACTCGACAGCCGTATTTGTCCCAGAAGTTTGGCAAATGCGTATCTAGCCAGGGCTGTAGGATTGTTAAAAACTTTTGTTTGAACATCGTATGCTCCACTCAGCCAACACTGCTCCTTTTTTTTTTTTTGTGTGTGTCGTTGGCACGTTTAGCACAATAAGGTTTCAGGACGTGTGGTTCGTTGTAGTGGCTGAAAGTTTCTCTGTCACCTCAGGGAGGCTTGTAACATCGCTCTGATCAGAACGGTGATGTTGATGAGAAGGATGTGCGAAACAATCAGTTTTTTCCTCTTTAGTCACAGTTGCCTTGCAAACACCTCCAGTCTCTCCAGGTAGTGTTCTTGTTGTGGATGTTGTTTTTCTTGCCATCTGATGAACCCTCATTTTGCTTTGGTTTAGAGGGTTGACGAACCTAATCATACATTTGTTTTCAGAGATTAAGGTTGATAAAGGCTTAAGAATGGCAAGACCTAGCTGCTCATTGCACATGTTTGTATCTATGCTGTCGATATGTGACCTACTGGGCCTAAAAAGAATGTCTGAGCTGAAGGGATGATGTCTGTCAGACCCAGACGAACTTGTTTCTTTGATATTTGTTCACAAAGTGCTAACATGTTCACACATGTTTAGACCAAATGGCTTGAGTTCATGACAGGTGTGAGCATCAGTAGATGCTGACTGAGCCCAGATGATGCTCCAGCGTTGTAACTGCTGTGCTCTGGTGTCTTATGAAGACATTTTTTGGAGGTTTTTAAGAAGAAAATTAAGTTAGGATGAAATTCATCAGAAGATAGTCAGCTCAGGCATTGTTAAGACTAAGGTTGTAGAATATGAAGGTCCATATTGTTTTGTTAGTTTACAAGGCTGACTTGCAGTTGCTTTGTTGTTTCCTGATATGAAACTGTTGTCACCCAGCACTTTATAGCTTCAGAACGAGTCGAGCCTTGTGATGGGCCTGTGGTTACCAAATGTTTGCTCTCAAGTTAAGGGACCTTGATGGTTTTGCCATGATAATCTGTGAAGTCCTTGGTTCATATCTCAGGATAATGCACTTTGGTACCAAGAGTTTCTTTGTAAAGCTCTCTGTGGCTGTTTAGAGCGCTGCACACTCGAACACCTACAAAGGATGGAAATGCCAACACGGTTTTCTCAAAACAAAAGTTGGTTATTGTGTCCTGGTCCTTCCCTTTTTTTAAGATCCCTTGTCCATTTTGTGTGCGTCATTTAACCGTTGGAAGGTCACACTGTTCTGATTCCAACCGCGTGAGATACGGAAAGCTCAGCTTTTTTTTAAATTATTATTTGAATGTGGATCTCAGCTAGTAAACAATATTATTTATTTTTCCAAACAAAACTGCTTCTTCCTCTGTTTACTAGTCTCAGATCAGCCTGGTGGATTTTATTTAAACCAGTTCTAATGACCCTGAGCAAGGAAAACATTTTAGTTATAATATTCCCACTCAAGCATTGCATAAAACATAACTCTTCTTGTAAGTTCCCTCATTAGACGTGTAGAAAAACTTATTTCTGGCGTGATGGTCCCTAAACAGACAAGATAAGGTGAATGTATTGATAAGCTTTCATTATAGACATGTTCTTGGAAACATTGATGTGACAGAACTGGAGAAATTCAATCCCCCCCCCCCCCTCCCCCCCCCAAAAAAAAGTACAATATTTACCTTTAAATGCCATTTCCATGAGCAAAGTCCTTAACAAATTGGGATTGCTCATTTTAAAAGCTATCACGGTTGGTGGGGGTGGGGGTGGGGGGGCGAGTACTCTCCATGTGCTGCTGACGAAGGGTACATTTTGAGCCATGTGAAAGTTTCTGAAGTCTCACTAAACTTCATCTTTAAGTCAGCGGCTCTGTTACGTGTTGGTTGTTGCTGATTTTAGTTCACAGCTTAAATAAGCGGCGTCACATGTTTCCATGGCGCCAGTTTCTGTACTAGTGATTTAACTTCTTGGAGTGTTCCTGGCTTGTTTTGTGTGTATGCAGTAAAGCTGTGTGAACAAGCTGTCAGTCACAGAGCTCTCGTACATTACACACACACCTGAGAGGATGCACGTGTGTGTGCTTGACAGGAGGTGAGGATGCTCGGCCGTGGAGTCGTATCACTTCTGCCGCTGCACGAATCAGGAACAGAAACCGTTTGCTCTCAGGGTACGGTTGGTTTTCTTAGAGGAGGATGGACGCCAACTATAGCTCAGGCCTCGTGTGGATCTGTTCTCCTTTTGTCTTGTTTGAAGCTGCCAAAGATCACAGTGGAACAAGCTAAACCCAGACACAGGTCTCTCTGAAGTGCCCATCAATAAACAGACACTGTATTGTTTCATCCTCAACGCCCTTGTCTGATACTTGGTGATCTGACATTTCTCACTAAACGATATTTTCTTTTTGTGCTTTTGAAGCTGTCTGTGCTACTTTACTGCTTTTGGAACTTGTCAAGAGTCGTGTCTTGTGGTTGGAGAGAACAAAACCAAAGTAGACCTGTAAGAAAACCAGTCTTCTCATGGTAGCTGTCTGTAGAAATGAAATGTGTGTACTGGGATACGTTACTGCACTGCACGTTTCCCTCCAGTGTAAAAAAAAAAAAAAAGAAGGGTTAGGAACATTGTTGCACATCTTTAAACAATTGTTACCTCCGAATGGCTCTCAGGGTGCATTGTTGCCGAGACATCGTTAACCAGAGCCAGACTTGTTCAATCTAGCACAGATGCACAGAGTGCCAGGCTCAGAGTGCTCACCATCATATCCCTCCATCCATTTCTTTCTGACCTTCACATGTTTTACTGTGAGGAGGGAGGCAAGATAAAAAGAAAAAGCACAAAGAGGTTGGTTTGATTTCAGAACATTCCCACAGATGCTTCCAAATGTTTCTGTTACTGATAGCAGCTCATGGCCTTGGGTAATGCCAGCGAGCCTGAAATGATGTGAGCTGCACGTATTCCTGTTTTTTTTTTTTAAAGCTGCACAGTTGTTTTGCTGCTAAGAAGAGGACATTCATCATGAAAGGGGAGGATTGCTCAGGCTGTCTTATTAGCGTACTATGTGACTACAATGTGTGCATGGTGATAAATCTCTGAAAACTGTTGTAGTATATATTTTTTCACTTTGAAAGACCTGTTTGTGAAAGAATTGTGCTGATGAGTTGCATCAGATTAGTGCAGTGGGAGTGTGATACCATTCAGAAGTGTTTCTAATGCGCGTCCGGTCACTTAAAGGGCCTTTTGTTGTCCCATGCACAAAAAGTTTCAAATGCAAACAACTTGTTGGGGCTGCGTTACACATGAAGGCAAACTGCTTTGTCTGTTGAATTAGCTGGCTTGACATTGTAAACCAGTCCAGCAGGTAAATATCTTTATACACAGCTGGAGAAAGCTGGTTAATGGGATGCATGTAAGTTTTTTTGACCTTGCTTACACAGAGGTTACATGTAGATTTTTACAGCACATACAGACGGATGTTTCACTGAGATATATGCTGAAAACTGAGAGAAATTTATAGATCTTGCCATAAAAATGGTTTTAAAAGCTTATGTGATGAAGTGGTGTTTCCAGGCAGCTCTGTCTGCCTGTTGTGTATTCATAGTCATCCTGAAAGGTTGCAGGGCTCCTGAAATGTCAGCGCTAGCTCTGATTCACTCCATCTGAAACAGTTGTGTTTAAACTGTTGTAACCCCAGAACTGTAAGTTGGGTTCTGATACCGAACAGCCAATGCTGAACTCACTGAGTGCATGCGTTTTCTTTAGCACCAAAGTTGCAGCTCCCATCAGATCTGCACCGGCGTAGATGCAGAGTCAGAGCCACAGACAGACACTCATTAAAGGTTGCTAGTTTTCTGTCCACCTTGCCAACACCATGCCAACTTTGTATTGTTGATGCTCAGGATATTTGCTTTGTTGTAGGAAATAAAAGTAGCTGATGAAGGAGGAGTATCGTTTCGGAAACATCTGATGAAAGGAAGGTTATCATTGCATATTTGTTTTTGTTTTTTTCCTAAATCCTACAACCTTAGACAAATATCAGTACTTGCGAGACGGATTAACCTCACAGAGAAAAGCAAATTAATATTCTGACATGTTTCAGTGACTCGAACGTGCACTGCTTTATCATCTGTGATGTGTGAAAATGTCGGCAGATGTGTAGGAGGCTCTCATTGCAACAGTTGGGCTCTCGGCAGGAAGTTTGGATTCTCCAGTATGAAGAACAAAATATGAGCGGGTTATTTCTGCTACACAGTTCTGGAAACGAACTGACAAAAAGGCACTGAAGAGATTTGTGAAATGCCCATGTTTATGAAGGAACTGATGACTATTCATGCTCACTGGCAGTCAGCCTTCATTTAGATCTCAGATACTGTGGATAGGATGTTCCTGGCTTCTAAACAAAGTCTTTCTTGTCAAGTCTGGAGAGCCAAACCTCCTAATTAACCAGGCAGGCAGGCCTGCTGCCCAATCCAGCCTCACAACTATGCAAGAAGAATGCATATAATCCAAACTTTTGTCTTTTGTTTTTATATTTGCTTTTTCTTTCCTCGCTTTCTCACTATCGCAGAGTCGAACTGAAGATGTAACCTAATAAGAACTTGCAGTGACAATACTTGGCCTTATGATGATTTGTGAGATCTTGAATCGTTTCGTCTTGAGATGTTTTGATTCTGGTCAGCCAGCCCAGCAGCAGCAGCGGTGATGGCAGGCTCACTCTTGGTCTCTGTGAGACTGGCTAGACGGCCCCAGTTTTATCGTGGTACGAATGTTGTGCATTTGTTTAAAATCAGGACAGTTTGCAATAACAGGAGTCTTACTAGTGGCCACAAAGGGGCAAAAGCAGTGCTGACAGCGCCCGGCTGCATCTTTAGAAAACCATAGAGGAAGAAATATAAACTATATAAATAGATATCTATATATATATATATATAAACTCACACAGTGCATATTTGTATAGGTGTCAACAATGCATTACCGTGTTATACTCTTATGCAACACTTGTCCAGGTTCAGTTTATGAACATGAAGTATATTATAAAATCACACAGACTTTGTAAATCTGAATTTATGTTATTGTGAGTGTTGTTGTTGTTTTATTTTTTTTTTGCAGAAGTAGTTTTAACCATCAATATTGTTGAATGTTCAGAGTGTAAAGCTTCTTTCTGTGTGACTGTGTTCGCTAAAGTACGCGCTGGGTTTTATTCTCCTTTGTGTAAGCAGGGAGCCAGACTTCACCCAAAACACAGCTGGATGGACCTCATGGACCACTGAGCAGATTTCAAATATATGTCTGCAACTTTAAAAACCCACTCTGTAGACATTACTCTTCACACTGACTCAACTTAATTACATCAACAGACAGACTTAAGGTGTCATAAAAAAAAAATGTTTTAGCTCATAATTTGGCCTAATTTAAATTTTCCCAGCTGTGTTTTGGAATAGTCTACAGGGAAAAAGCTCTCTCTATCCAAGAGGACATGTTTTATTGAAAATTTGTGTTGATTCACCATCCTGTTGTAGAAAATAAGGAGGCCACAATGGAAACCAAAAAAAAAAAAAACAACCTCCGAACTGACATGAATGGAGTACACTCAATAGGCCAACCTGCCGAATGTTGATTTCGTGTTGAATGAATGCTTCCTTTTCTTTTAGCCAGTGAATAAAACAATAGAAAGTCATCTTTTTGTGTTGTTCTTTTTAATCTGTTCTTTCGGTTTAAATTAAAAGCTTGGAAATGTTTAGACACTTTCAAACACATATGAGTCAGACTTTGGTTAAAGTAATAGAGATGGCTAAAGTTGTATTTAACCAAAATGATTGAAACCTACTTAAAAGAAAAGCTCTTCAACAAAGAAACAAAAAAAAATTCACGTTTGAAAAAGATGCATATTGAAACTGTGCAAAGATGAAGCTAGATGAAGGGACACCAAGACGAGAGACATAATAGTTGAGATACAAAGGTGCACCAAGAGAAATAAAGACTTGGATGGAATGCAATTACTAAACAGAGGTAACAGTTGCACAAAAGAACTGCTGAACTTTCACATAGGGAACAGGAAGTCGTATTTTTTGAAGATAAAACACATGAAAACTTTTTTTCTGCTCACTATTCATATGAAGATAAGTGTGTAAAGAGTGTGCTCTAAAAGGGTTGCACAGTAAGTAAACCAAACTCCATAAGAGATTCCTTATAGAAAATCATAAAGGGAGCTGAAATAGGAAACAAACATAAAGATCATGTTTTAGATAGAAATGTGAATTTGCATTGAATGAATGTTTTAGTTCAAATATACAGTTGTGAATAGATGTAAATTAAAGTTCTAATATAAAAATCAAGTAGACGTCATTCCGACTTCCTAGTTTGGAGTTCCGATGTAAATGAATGCGGCAGCCTTTTCAGCACGTGACCAATTGCTAACTAGCAACAAGATGGCGGTGGCAGTGCGGAGTTTGCAAGATCAGCTCGAAAAAGCCAAAGAAAGCTTGAAAAATGTGGATGATACTATTCGCAAACTGACCGGACGAGATCCCAATGATTCTAGGTAAAAAAAATGTGAAGGCAAACATTTAAATTGTGATGCATTTACGGTTGTTCTACCAAGATCTATTAGAATCGACATGTGCTAACTAGCATGAGGTGGCTACGTTTCAGGCGGGACGATTTTCGTGTTTTGTTTAAAAAAAAATAATTAATAAACTATTCGTACGTTAACTAATCGTGATTTAGCCATTTATTTATAAGAAACTGTGGACCACTGTGTATGTACTTCTGCATTAAACCAACAACTGAGCTGATTTTAGGCCTATCGGGCATTTGAGTGCCGTCATGGACGAAAGGCGAGGTACCGAACTGAATCGGATTTTTGATTTACAGACCGGGACAGATGCGTCGGCTCAGCGGCCCCATGGCAGGCCTGGGACTGGGAGGAGGAGGTAGAGGCAGAGGATTCAACCTGATCAGGTAAGGACTAAAGGTGGCACACGTTTAGGCCCACCATACAAACGGCCTTTATTGTAAACCTGGGTCATAATGCACATAAACATGCCTCAACTGTATTTAGTGTGTGCACATGTTAGTAGATCCAACTGCTGAACACTTCCAAGCTATCACCAACAAAATATCAGTTAAGTCAGGTCCTCTGGCCACATAAAAAAAAAGGTTCAAACATTTCGTCTTTTATCGAAAAAACTTTGTCAGTCCGAGGAGCTGCACTAAACTCAGTCTTATAAATAGCCCCATTTCATAGTGAATCAACCAATTTGCTGGTGACAACCAAAACTAGCTGTTCGCATGATAAAGAAGGACCATCAGCCTAACGACTGATTGTTAATACCCTGATGGCTGCTTGCTATGCACAGAGGGCTGAGTGATACTAGCAATAACAGCATTGTAAAGCCCCCCCGTATACTTGTGCGTACGTCCGTACGTGTGGCCGTATGCACGTACTGTACGCAGAGAGTTCAGCCCTACACTTCAGCGTACGTTCTCACGTACATTCTCGCGTTTTCGCGCCAAATTTTGACGTCATTTCCTTAATTTTGTCGGGTTCAGACAGCTCCACAGACAAGGAGCGTTTACCTATGGGAC
>JARVLU010000624.1:17299338-17316680 GCA_031762415.1 Simpsonichthys santanae | reverse complement strand
CTCTCTTGAAAATGAGTTCTCGTGGCTCAATGAGACTAACCTGGATAAATAAAGGTTAAATGAAAAAAATGAAAATGAACCATTTTAATGCAACAGCCCCACTGCTCCAGACGAGTGAGGGATGTCTTATTCCACAGTGTCAAAAGCAGCAATTTAATCTAAAAGCACAAGGATGACACATTCACTGGAGTCAGTAGCTAAAAGGAAGTCATTAAAAAACATTTGAAGCTCAAAGTCCAAACCATGTCTACACTTTAACTATACTGTATAAATTGTTTTTAATTATTATTATTCACAGTAAACAAACAGTATGTGTTTTCTTTAATGAGGCTTTTCAACTGAATAAAAACCTTTGACCAAAAAGCAGATAGTTTGTAATACAAGTAGGTCTTGCATGTTAATGATTATCTACTTGTTGGGCCTATATCTTATCGGCGCTGCTTCATTTACTATTGAGATTTCATGAGCAACAGCACAGAGGCAATGTCCACTTGCCAGCACAACTGGTTTGAGGTATTTCAACTTTGTAATGGACAGTTCCTCTTGATTCACTTTCATTAAAACACCAAAAATGAATTTTTTTTGCGGTTATAAATTCATGTGGATGGTTGGTGCTGTTTTTTTAATTCTACTTCGCTTAACTATGGGACTGTTGTCTGACTACAAGATCTGTGGAGATTCTGAGTGTGAAAGTAAGATGAAACCCTTCTGAGGCATTATTTTTATATGGAATTACAGATTATGTGTCACTGTTATCATCATTTTCTTTCCTAACTCGTGTGTGCAGGTCTGATGAGCAGAGTACAGGCTATAACAGACCACCACGGTAAGGACTGTCGTTTCCTGAGTTTTAGACGTGGAGACATCATTTTTGTATACCACAAACTTACTGGAAAAAGGGAAGACCTCTGGGCAGGCAGTGTATGTGTTGGATTTTTTTCTTTTTCTTTGTTACAATTTTAAATTTGTTGAAGGGCTTGCCTAATGCACACAGCCACTTATCAGGTTCTTAGTCAAAGAGATAAGTCCTGATTATAACAGACCTTTTTGGTTCTGAGAACTGAGTGGTTGTGATGTTTCTTTTTGTACCTTTTTGTAGTCATGTTGCATGACTGTTAGACCCTGACCTGTGTAAATGTATAACAGGGCTGTGTAGTTATAAGTACTAGACAAGTGGGTCAAAGCAAATCCAAATATTTTTAGTGTGTTTCCTGTAAGAGCTAAGCATTTTGTGTTTCAACCAAATATACATCAAAGTCAAACCTACTTAAGGTGTAACATTGTTATGATTAAAAAATAGACAATGTAGCACATTTTACTATATGTATTAACAACTAATAAACCATAACTTGGAAATGTGTAAAATAAGTATAAAAAAGGTTGTTGTTTTTTTTTTTTTTTTTTTTTTTTTTTTTTACTGTTTTATACCTTTTACTTTGTCATGATTGGGAAAAAAATGATTTAGCTATAAATATTCCACACATAAACAATTAATACACAGATACAAGGTAAAGTGAATCATTGGGTTTGTATTTGGGTCTCTATCTCTGGTTTACTTGTTTTTTTTTTTTTAAGAGTCTTCTTTAAATCTTTGGTGTTGTCTGCCTCATGTAACTCAACATGTTGTCATTTCAGATTGACAGACAGTTTGGCTACTTTCCAAAAGATGCCGTGCAAGAAGAACAGGTCTATGCAACTACAGAGAAAGTAGTAGAGACACAGGTAAACTTTATGGTTGTTCAGTTATGAGACTTAAAACAAAACCTTTAATTGTAAAATGTGAATGAGGTGATAACAAAAACATACCTTCATAGAGCCTTTACTTCTTAGGTGCATTTGTTTTTTTCTTTACACTGTTACCCTTATTAATATATGATCTTTGTTCTGCAGAACTCTGACTTTTTCTGCATGGATGAGTCTGGATATCCTATTGACACCACTTATCTGGATGGTTATGATAATAATGAAAAATTACAACCTCAGGAGTCAGAAACCATCCAAATTAGCCCAAATGCTCATGACACAAATGCTGATGGGCCTTCAACATCTTCAGACGTCTCCACTGAGGTTAAAGCACAAGAAGCCGAAGAAGAAAATAAAAATCTCAAAGATGCTGCTGAAGCTCACAAGGAGGCACACAAGACTTCTGCAGCTCAGAAAGAACAAGGTGGGTCTCCCTCCTCCTCCTCCTGGCTGGGTTCTTCAGTGACAGGATGGTTAGGCCTTTCTAAAGAGGAGCAATCTGGCAATTTGGAGCATGTGGGGGAAGAGGAAGGGAAAAATACCAAAGCAGATTCTTCACTCACTTCTTCTGTTACGGGATGGCTGGGCATTGAAGGGGAAGGAAAACCAGAGAACGTGGAAGAAAATGTGAAATTTAAAAAGGAATCATACACTTCCGCCGTGACAGGGTGGCTGGGCTATGGAGGAGAGGTGAAAGCTGCCCCTGAAAAAGATGAGCCAAACAGCGAACAAGAATCAGAAACTGTGGAGAAATTTCGGAGTAGAAGGATGTCTCTGGACCTGGAAGACAGTGAATTACATGAAAAAGAGGAGACAGAGGTGGGGGCTTTTGGTTGGTTGGGACGTGGGCTTTCGAGCAGACTGGGGTTTGGTCAGAACGAACAGGATCCAGGAGAGGAAACGAAACTTGGAGGGGAAGCTGAAGAGAAGAAGAAACAAGAGGTGTCTGGTTCTTGGATGAATATGGGGATTGGGGACATGTTTCGTTTTAGAAATGATCATTCTGACGGTGACAGTAAAGAAGATGGCATTAAGGATACCAAAAAGGACAAACCACTTGAAGAAACTGCCAAAGCAGAAAAGCTGGATGTGGATGAATCACGCGCTCCACTAACAGGTGAGGAAAAAACTGAAACTAACAAAGAATTAGAAGCTGAAGAGTCCACAAGTGTCACATCCACAGAGCCAGTCAGTGCTGATATTAATAATAATAATGATAATGTAGATAATTCTGACAGAAAGGAGCGCAATGTGTTAGCTGGACTCAATGTTGATCAAAAAGATGTTTCACCACAGGCTGCCGTTCAAATGCCCTCCAGCATCAACAGCTTGGCCCAAACAGATAATAAAGAAGATGACAGGTTAGAAAATAATGGTGAGATACATGAAGATGGATCTGCAGAAATGGGGGTTTATCTGATGCATGACTCAGCAGGAAATCTGAGAGCTAGTCACACAAGGGAGCCAGTAGTAAATGAAATTAATGCTACGATTAACAATAAGGATTTTATAACACGGACTGAGAACAGTTTCGGCAGTGATCACACTTTTGAAGATATAATTTCAAAGTCCATGGAGCAATTTGAAGGTAGAGAGGCAGACCTGACACCAAAACGTGTTGAAATCACAAATGCGGTTCAGAACTTGGAAGAATCCAATAATGCACCAGTAAAAGATGAACCTAGAGCTGACGATCATAAAGAAGAGCCGTCAAATAAAACAACATATTCATCTCGTAACGAAATGTTCACAACTCAGACTGAAGAATCAGCTGAGGTAGGTCGAATCGGACAAGAGTCAAATCAGCCTGAGGAGGAAAACGAGTTTATCCCAGCTGAGGAAAGTGTTAGCCCCTCCATAGCAGAAACAAATGCTCACAACTCAACAGCTAAAACTGATAACGTAGAACCAGAGATCGATCATGAAGAATTAAAACTGGAGGATGGCTCTCAGGAGTTTGGATCCTTGCATTCTGGTAATGAAAATACTAAAAATCTGTATGACGATGTTCCAGAGGAAGTCAAAAATACAATCCTCACAAACATGAATGAGACACTTGAGTCTCCACAGATGGAAGAAGTCACAAAGAGTTTCAGTGATGCCGATAATCTAAACGGAACTTCGAAGTATCAAAATGAAGAACTTAAGAAGAAGACAACAGACTTTAAAGAAGAAGTTTTGAACGATGAATCAACTTTGGGTTCTGAAACAGAAAATAAAGACTTTGACCGAGTAGAAGAGGGTGGAAAAATAACAACTGAGAAAATGGAAAGAGAGAAACATGGTATTTTAAAGGAAGAGGAGAACCAGCAGGAAGTGGATGGGGTAAAGAACGAGGAGCAGCCCGCGGGAGCAGACAGAAATGAAAAGGAGAAAAATAATCTGGACAAGAAATTAAAAGAAAATGAGGAGAAGAACAAGGATGTAAAAGAGGAGTCAAAGATGGAGAGAGCAGAGGAGGTGATGGAGTTAAACGAAGAAAAGAAACAAGAGGTGGAAGAGCTGAAGAAGGAAGAGAACGAGGTAAACCAGTTACTCGAGCAAGAAAATCAAGCCAGAGTGGAGGGATTTAAGGAACTGGAGGAGAAACAGGAGACCCTGGATGATGACATCTTAGCATCATCTTTCACTGAAACCACAAAACTGACTGAAAGCCGAAAGGTGGAGGAGGGAAAGAGAGAGACAACAGAGGATGAGGAAGCACCCGAGAAAGTAAAGGATGAAAATATTGAGGGAGTTGAAGAAAAGCAGCAAATTGAGCATGTGGAGAGCGATCGTCCTGGAGATAGCAAAGAGGAGGCAGAGGAAGAAAGAGAGGGAGTTGGCTCTGAGGATGGAGCACGTGTGGGTGAAAACAAAATGCAAGAGAGGGAGACAAATGTTTCTGAAGACTCAAATGATGTAGATGAAGAGCAAGTGCAGAAAACCGACAGCACGACACTCGGAGCTGAATCCCACAGTGAAGGAAGAGCTGAGCAGGGCGCTGCTGAAAGTCACATTCAAGCGTCTGAACAAACCGAGCCTGGAGGTCTTACTGAGTCCTCACATCCACCTGGAGCAGCAGCGAGTGAGAGCAGAGGAGCGTTTGGTCTTTTCAAAAATGCTTTTGGCTTTCTCTCTCCAACAGAGTCCACGCATTCTGCACAGAGTTTTAACACGAATACGGGTGAGACGTCACAACCACAAGGCTCTGATCATGAGCTGGATTCCACCACTGATCCAGTCCTCACCTCAGAGCAACTTCATCCTACTTCTACTGAAAACAGTCATCATACTGCTCCTTCAACCACAGAAACATCCCTCAAAACAAACCCCATCACCAGACTTTACAGGAATCTTCTCACCGTCATGAGCGCCGAAGAGATGGCTGTTTTGTTGGAGCTGTTTGGGCGTCACAAGCTGCAGTTTTTAGATTATGTTTTGGTTAGCTCAGAGGCTGTGACTGCAGGTGAAGATCAGTCCATATTGTCAGATATAGAAAGACTTCTGGGTCACCACAGGGATATGTTGGTAGCTCCACTGAGGCTCACAGACGCACCACTGGAAGACAAAGAAAAGACCAGAACGCTCATTGCACTTCAGAAACTGGAAATGTTACTGAAAACAATCAATGTCACTGTCAGCACAGGAATATCAGATGTCAGTGAACATCAAGGTATTTTTGTCTACATCGCTCAAGCTATCATGGCTGACTAGTTGTACTTCTAATCTCATGTACCCAGTCTGTTCAGGTGCAGTTGTGTTTTGCCATTCACACGTTCTCCTGCTCAAATGTAGATGAGACCAGCTGTGCCACATGTTCATCTCAAGGTGAAGAAAGGAAAGACAACCTGAGAGACGAGCAGATGACGGCAGTAAATGATCAAACAGGCGGTGGTACGGTTAATGAGAAGAAATATGTGGATGAGGAAAGAAGAGATGATGGAAGTAAAGAAGGCGCATCGCTCCATTATACTCAGCCAGGATCACAAAATAAAGGTACAGATGACTTGAATTTTAATCAGCAAGTTTCAAAATCTGCTTTAACCTACATAATTTTCATATTTATTCTCCACCATGACATGACCAAAACATTATTTAGTTTTCTTCTGTTATACTTTTACATTTAAAATATGATTATCTGTGTGACTTCAGGGTTAATGAAGCAAACTTTGGATTTTATTCTTGGGGTGATTGAAAACTACAAGGGCGTCCTCACGTGGTTTACTGTGAAGGTATGAGCTGATGTATTTTTTCACTTTGACATTATGTTGTATTTAAGCTCCCCCCCCCCCCGCAGGCGAAAGAGCACTAATGTCTTGGCTCATATCTGTGTGTTACCAAAAAAATCTTATGAATATCTCATGAATTGTAATGAAAGTTTCAGAAAGCAATGCAATCTTTGAAAATATGTGTACACACTGAATATTTTTTGAGTCAGTCTAATTCGACTGCAACAGCTATTCAACAATAGCAAACACAAAAAGTAGCTAAATCTCAGCCAATTTAAAAACTCTACCATGAAAGGCAACAGTAGATATGTTCTTTAAAAATTGCTAGGCTGTTAATATTTTTAACAGAATAGATGTTTACTTTAAATGCTATTTTATAATGTTTCACAAATACTATGAGATATTAAATAGGTTGTTTTGCACACTCAGCTCTCTGAAAACATTTTTCTTTTAGTCTAGACTTTTTGTCCTTTATGATGCCATCAGTATGTAACATGTTTGCATAAAAGCCTTTTTTAATGCCCAAAAAAAACAAACAAAAAAACAAAAAACAAACCTGCATTGTACTTTTGATAAATCTGCAGACCAGTCAAAGTACTGGGCTATTTAGAAAAGTTGCCTTTTAACAGGCAGAAGTAAAAAACTGCTAAGGGGGCTGTTTAAATTCATCCAACAGGGTTGGGTTGGTTCAAACCAACTTTTTATTTGCTTTATTTACACTAAAAGGCACCTTATAAATCTTAAATGCAACATTGACTACTGCACATGCATAAATGTTATAGTGCGTCTTGGTTCTTTAAGACACTGACACCTGTGACATGTTGATCCTCCTCTGAGTCCAGCTTTGCCTTCGTGTCAGTCGTCAGCCTGGATCGGTTTTGACACTGTCGTTCACATTTGTTTTTTATACACTCAGCTGATTTTCATGCTTTCAAGGGTAAATATTTTTTCTAAGTACATATGGAAGAAAGCGATGCCAGCTCGGTGAGTATAAAGTCTAGAAACATGTCAGACTGACGGAAGTTTTCATTAGCGGTTTGTAGATCAAAGTTGGGTACATATTTGTAATATACTTGAGAATAAAACTTTTAGGGGGACATATGTCTTATGTTTATGTCATTTGTTTGAATAATTATTATTTTAGTCGAGTAAAAAGGATATTTCGCTATAAACACCTGTTTGTTTCCCTCGGTGTCACTTTGAAAGCGCTCCGACGTGTCGTTGTGGCGTCTTACAATTGGTGACGTTTAGATCAAACCATGTATAAAAGTGGGGGGTGTTATAACTTCTTTGTGATCGCACAAATCTACAGAAAATCTATATATGGTGTCGTATTTCATATATGTAATATCTCACTTATTTTGTTTTTTTTTTTAATTTATGTTTTAATGTATTGTGTAAATAATTATTCTAGTAATATTCAATTGTTTTACTTTTCACCCCTACGCGATGGAGGTTATGGTATACTCCAGAGGGTTGGTGTTGTGAAAAGGATGTTACTAGGACGTTCACCCGGCTGACGGGATTCTACTTTTCATTAAGGATATATGCAATTTTACTAAATTTTAGACCAAATGAAATAATTTAGCCATGGCGGAAAATCCGAGAAGTGAGTCGCTGGCCAGCAAGGCGGCTGACTTCCAGGCGACGGCAGAGTTTTTCTACAGTATCGCCGTGGAGAAAGTGAAAGATGTAGGTGGCTGGTCTGGTTAGCATTTCCCATTTAGCCATCACAGCACAAATAACGGACTGGCATAGCAACACGTCAATATTTCAGTACTAGTAGCTACTTAATGTCTTTTTTTTTTTTTTTTTTTTTTCAGCTGAAGTTTGGCTATATGTATCTTCTGACAGTGCTGCCATATTTTATGTTGTATTTTTGACGTATTTGTTTAGCCCATTAGCATAGTTAGCTGGTGTAGTCTTAAATTATTATGTTTTATTCGTCATTCTTGTTGTTTTAATTTCTATAATGAAGTAGTAGGTGTTTGGTCATGTTATCTGTTGTTGACTTACTTGGTAATAGCATATTAAAATTGTCATTACCTCTCAAGCCATCTGTGTAGCAATCAGTGAGTGCTAGTGCTTTGAAAACAGAAGTTCCTGTTTTGCAAAGAGGCACATTAAGTCTTGTGGGTATTTCTGAACAAAAGCTTCTTTATTACTAGAAAACGATCAGTAAGTTCAAGACAAGAAACACAACAAAGCCAGGTTTAATATTTAGAACATTTATTAAACTTTTAAAAGCCCTGAAACTTTCTGAGCTGGTAATCCTAATGTTCACAGTATTAAAGCCAGCTATACACAGGGTAAAGGTTAAACATGTGACTAAAACCAGTTTCTAAAGGGAACTTTTCTTTCTCTTTTCTTACAGGTTGTATTGTCCCTGCCTGATGACATGAGACCAGGTCCAGACCTGTATGGTGTACCATGGGAACCAGTTATCATCACGGGTCTGGTGGGGCTGGTGACATTCTTGTTGTTTACCTGTAGATGTTACAGATCTGTAAGTGCATCTCTTTTACTACAAATTCACAGATATATAAGTCTATCAGCAGTTAGAATATCATCTGACATCATGCAATGGTAACTGCTAATATTTATATAAAGTGTCCAGTTTTTTTTTACCCAGAAACTTTACCCCTCAAACTCACTAGATTTATTTGCACAAATAACTTTTATTTAAATTTTTCTCAAATAGGTATTGCATAAATTAATTAATAAATGTATGTTATTTTAAAGATAGTGTGATGAACTGTTAAAACACTTTAAATGTTCCTCTTTGTTTCCCTAGAATTAAAGAATTCATACATGTAGAAAATAATTAGTCCAGGCTGTCAGCTAAGTTATATTTTAGCATCAGTATTGAACAAAACATTCACATATGGCACATTTATAGTATTCGCATCAACATTACAGATGGTTTATCTTAATTCTATATTGATAATTTAGCATTTACTGACGTTCTAACTGCACTGGCCTTATCCAACATTTACCACTTTGTTGTTGTTGCTTTTTTCCTATATCTTCCCAGATCAAGAGCAGATTGTATCGAAGTAAGTTCTCACAACCAAGACCATATCACATCTTTATAAATAACAAAGCATCATTGCTTATGACTGCTAATATTATCTAACTATAATGACTGTGCAGTGAAATACAGAATAAATCATTTTGATATAAAAATAGTTTTAATACCTTTTAGATTTTCAGCTAATTCTTAAAATGTTTGAACTTTTTTTTTTTCAGGTAAAGAGCAATGGATGGCTCAGCAGATCACACAGCTGCTGGATGAAAAATGTAAAGTCCTTGAGACACTCAGTGAGTGTCAACAAGAGGTTAGTGTTTGTGGTCACGAGCCATTAATGAACTGCTGGTTGAAGACACAACCGTTCTCTACAAACTGAGGCAAAAAAAATTAATAATTAGGTTACATGCCTTTTTAAGCTCAAGAAGACACAAAAGTTATATTTATTGTCTTAGAATGAAAGCTGTTGCTAATGCATAACATAATTATAAAATGAAACCCTGATTTAACTGTTAACCGCTGCCATCAATATGTTTTTAAATGTGCATATCTCCTTTTAATATTATTTTTAGTATGATGAGCTGGAGAACTCACAGAGGGATGGAGGTGTTTCAGTCCAGACTCAAAAAACAGAAGAATTAAAGGTAAATCAGGAAAAAAACAACACTTACAATGAAAATTTGAAATGTTTAAAAACTTCATCTCTATCTTTTAGAGTTATTGGTTCAAATAGTAGGTTTTTTAATTTATGTTCCTTTTTTCCTCTTAAAATTGAATAAAAAGTCAGAAATGTTAGTATTTATACTGGTTTACTAAAAATAGTTTTCAGCTTGTTGAATAAAATTCGAATTAAATTGTTCACAATCTGGTATCATCCTGGAGTTCTGCAAACAATTTGAGAGGAACTTAATTCCATGTAAACAAGATAATATAATTTTTTTTTAGATTCTGTTTTTTTGACAGATCTTTATGACCTACCCAGCACATTTAAACAATGTTTTAGTGTTCTACATTATGCTTGTCTTGGAGTTGCTTGTTCTTTTTTTGTTTTGCTTGAATACTTTCTCTGATTGCATTTGTTGCCTCATTTATGGCAGGTCCAAGCCAGACAGTTGAAAGATACTGAAAAGGATCTGGAGAGAGATCTTGATCAACTGAAATCTCAGCTGGAGCAACAAAGAGAACAGAGGAAAGAGCAAGAACGAAGGGTGGGAGCACACACAATAACTATTAAAAAACCAGTACATGTTCAGCAGTGATATAAAACTATTAGTAACAATTGTGTTTGGTTCATTTTCCAGATATCTGAGCTTGAGGAAAGTTTAAAAACATTTGAAGAGGAAACTAAAAATCTCCAGTCACAGGATGAGCAGGTGCAGTTCTTTTCTACCTCCTAACATTTGTCTTTGTGATTTCCCCTTTTTTTCTGCTGCTTTTTTATTCATATTTTTTCTCCTAAATTTTCATTGCTTCTGTTTGCTCTATAGGCACAAACAACTCTGAAGATATACGATATGAACAGCGACAGACTGCAGGGGAACCTGGAAACAGCACGAGAGAAGAACACAGTGCTGCAGGAGAGCAACACTCAGGTCAGATGCTGCACACAAGCAAAGTGTCAGGGTTTTACATAGTTTAAGTTCAAGATTTAAAGTTGCGCAGAGTCATTTTGTTACGTTTGGTTTATACAACTGTAGTTTGAGCAAAATTCATGCAAATAACAATATTTTTGTGTGTGTCTTTCAATTCTGTCTTGTTCACATTATTTTTTCTCTCTGCCCATCTGTTTTTATCTGTAGCTGAAGCAGCAGGTGGAGGGATGGGCAGAAAGAGTGAGTGAGTTGGAGGCAGAGATGCAGAGATGTGAGGTTGCCCACAGCGTGATGGTGCAGGACGTTGCTGTCAAAGATGAATGCATAAAGGTGATCACTTCTTCCAGCAATGATGCTAATTGAAGAAGAAGAATAGAACTAGCTCCTCTCTGGTTAATGACAATAGAAAAAAACTGCAAAGTGATGTACATTTGTGTTAAAATTGTGCGCTTATGTTCATGTTTTCAGTCCTTGACAGATACGCTGCTGAAGATGAAAGGCTGGGATTCAGATCTGGAGGAAGACAGGGGTGAGGAGGGAGGAGAGAAGGAGACAACCAACGGGACACCACAAAATGAAGAGGGGAGTGGAAAAGGCGACTTAACAGACTCACATCTCCAGAAAGTGCAGAAACTTATTTATGCTGCTAAGGTAAACAACATAAGTGTACACAAATCAACAATATTTAAGGTGACATACATTTTCCTACATTTTAAATGCATATCTAAGATATTTCTCAACATAGTTAAAAAAACATTGTCTTACCAAATCTACCATCTTGTTTTTCACTTAGCACATTTTCAAGTTAACATGAGTGAAAACATCCAGTTTCAGTGGTGGTTCAGTATTTTGTAACATATTTCTTGAGTTTTATGTTTTTACTTCTATAACTTTGATTAGTTAAACGCAGACCTCAAATCAGTGGATGAAGATAAGGACCGAACATTTGCAAAACTCAACGATGAAATCAAGGCTAAAGAAGACCTTCAAGGTAAGTCACCTGTTCTTTATGACATTAACATACTGTAACTTTGGTGGTGGGGGGGGTCCAGACTTTTAAACCAGGCATCAGCAGAATTAAATGCTGAATTACATTTTCAAGTTTAAATCATACTGATTTAGTCAGAAGTTAAAATTTCTCCATTGTATGTTTTTAAGTTATTGGTAATTGAAACTGACTCGTAAGTGAAGCAAAAAGCTGAAAGTGGCTTGTCTCTTAATTGTCTTTAATGTAACAAATGGAGCAGAAATGGTAAAACAAAACGTGAGCATATAACCAGCAATGGCAAAATCTGTAATATTTGTTTAAAAAACAGTTTTCCCTTCTCTGCTCATTTACAAGAATAGATATAATTAAATCTGTTAATGAAATCATACAGGTTGGTAGATACCGAAAGGTCAAGTTTTATAAATGGCACCTTCTTTGTTATATTTTTAATGGAAATCTGCTTTTGGGGGTTTGACATGATTGTTTTTGTTTACCCTTTAAGTGAGCATTAAGGAGCTGGAGAGCGAGAAGTTATCTTTACAGTCTGACTCTAAACATTATTCCGATGAAGTAAGTAAATTTGAATTGTTAGTATGATATTTAATTTAAGCGATATTTCTTTCCCTTTGTGTTAATCATACTGATTGATGTGATCAGGTTGAGCGGTTACAACAGAAACTCCACATTATGACTGAAATGTACCAGGAGAATGAGCTCAAGCTGCACAGGTACGTACAGTACTTACAAATATTCGTACAAATTCGTACAAAGTACATACAAATATTCCTTAATTTTTATATTAGTCATGACTAAAACTGATGCAATGGTTTTTTATTTATTTATTTATTTTTTTTATTTTTTATTTTATTTTAGAATGCTGACTGTGGAGGAGAAGGAGCGTCTCCAGAAGGAAGATAAATTAAATAAAGCTGACAAAATCATTGCTATGGCTTTGGAAGAGCTGAACAACTACAGGTAGCTGCTTCATATGAATCTGTTTCTGACATCATATATTTTCTCGACGAGAAGCAGGGCGAAGAAAAGCCTTCTTGCCTTGATGGGACACTTGCAGCTGGGTACACAATGGATTCCTGGGGGCAGTGGAAGATTGTGTATCTGTCCATATTGTCCATTGAAAATGTAGAATACACATTGGATTGATGATAACAGGATTTCTGCTTTTTGGAGTTGACAGTTACCAGGCATATTGACCAATGCGAAAAACGTTGGCAGCTGTTCTGACCATTGTAAGACTGTCCGGCTTGTGTGAAGGAGTGCGCCAAGCGAAAAGCACTCAGACTCAAATGCTGTGTGAGCTGAGCCATAAGCTGGACGCGGAATCTGAGAATCACAGGCCACTTGCAGCTCCTGAAACTCTCGGGCAGGAAGGAAATCAACCTTGGAGAAGCTACAAGCTCGGCCCGGTGATGCTGACCACAAAATTTGGCTGTTTTGGATTCGTACCAGTAGAACTCTGAAGGCAGACAGGAATCAAGCAGAGTCGGCCTGACCCATATAACTATTATCTGAATCTGGCTCCCTCACTTGGCCTTGAATTGGCCAAACTCTCCTGGATGATATGTGAACAAAAAGCACTGCTCCCCCCTCCCCTACCCGCTCCCTTCCCGAGGATATCTGTGGACCTGTGTCAGAACCCTGAACTATTTCTTAGGATTATGGAACTATCTGGCAGTGTTCATTGACAACTCGCCACCTTCATCTGTCTCCTCATGCATACATGTATTATGATGTCATTAGTATGTTGCTGTTTCTGTGCTGAGGTCTTTTTTGTAACTTTCACACTGTGTCCCATCTAAGACACAGTGTGAGATATGATTTTTTTATACCTCCCCTCGTGTATCTCTTTTTCGTATCCAAACAAAAAGGACAGTGCCTCCCAAGGCCGCGGCCTCAGACTCCTCCATCTCCCCATGTCTGTGTGTTTGTTTCTCGGACAGGCTGTACTGAAATGTAATTTCGTTGTGCTTCAGTGCAATGATAATGAAGCTGATTCTGATATGTAGTATGCATGCCCCTCCTTCACACCTTGTTTCACTTCTACTGTATTTCAGAAAACGAGCTGAAGGGATGGAAGAAGAGCTGGAGAAAACTAAACAGTCCTACCAGACTCAGATATCGGCACATGAGACGAAGGCTCATAATAACTGGGTTAGTAAAACTACAAACAGAACAGTTCTGACAGGATAAACACCCTTGAGATGAGGTGCAGCCTAATGCATGCCAGTTAGTGTAACTATAGTTCACCCAATTTAGTGTTTATGTTCTCTGAATATGTCATGTTGTCGCTGATATTTGCAGTTAGCAGCTCGGGCTGCAGAGAGAGACCTGGGAGACATCAGAAGAGAGAACTCCCTCCTTAGACAGAAGTAAGGCTTTGGGTGACTGATGGTGCGGGGGACTGCACTGTATTCCTAAAGGTTGTCATTAGTTTGTCTTGTCATGTCCTGACAGTGTGTGTGTGTGTGTGTGTGTGTGTGTGTGTGTGTGTTACAGAATCACAGATACACAGTTTAAGCTGGACTCCCTCGACAAAGATCCGTACGCCTTGAACAGCCTTGCAAGGCCACTGCCTTTCCGAGGTAAAACATCCAGATGTACAGATTCATATATGATGTCAATTTTCCCCATTTATGAACCCATGCATAGACCTTTATAGGCCTCATAGATATGATTTACTTTAAATTTTATTTTTACATTTTTCATGTTTAACTAGAGATGAATAAAATCTATTAAAGATCATTGGAGTCTAAATAGGTGGTTTCTTCTAAAGTGGTGTCTGAAATAATGAATTGCTGTTTTTCTTTACAAACGTTCTGTCGTTGCAGCTGAGCGGTCACCGTACAATTCTTCTTTTCTTGGTCGACCCTCATCTGAAACCAGACCATTTCTCTCTCCTCCTACGTTAACGGATGGGCCACCTTCTAGACTGTCTCCTAGAGGTAAAAACACAAAACAATTGGGATTCTCTGATGAATATTATATATTTTGGTACATTCTTAATCAGCTTGTATAAGCTATAAGTGCTGCATGATGAACTGTACAGGATGATGCATGTGGTGGCATGATATTTTGGCACATTAACTGCTATCAAAAATGTAAAAATATAAAGAAATATTCAAGGTTTTTTCAGTTCTGTCTGACTGACAACGTCCTCTTGCCTCTTTGACTTTCTTCTTCTGTTACTCTCATTCTGGGACAAACCTCTGTTCCTTTGGTTCCCTCTTTTTGTGATACACTCATTCTGTGATGCTTTCATCTTCTTTGTTTTTTTTTTTTTTTTTTTTTTTTTTACCCCCCCGTTGGACATTTTTTTTTTGCTCATTTCTTTCCCAGTATCTCGTGGTCCAGTGGATCCCCCAGGTGGCCAAGGAGAGATGGAGCGCAGTGGAGGTCCTCATTCAGACAGTGGTTCAAACTCTCCCACATGGGAGAGGGATCGCAGGGGTCCCCCTCTGGGACCACCTCTGGGACCCCCTGGGCCTCTAGGTCCCCCAGGTGTGTGTAAACCCCAAATAAAATAATGCCCAGACAGTCTGACCATCATATCAAGTATTAGGACTAAGATCATATATATATACCAAATATTTCATAATTATGATCCAAAACTAAGCACGTAAGTCAAAATGATCTTTTATTTTTTATTTTTTAATAATTTCTAGTCAGTGGAATATTGAACTTCTTTTCAAGAAGCTTTCAGTATGTTCAAAGTAATCTGCAGGTAAATAAGGTACCAATTTACAAAAGGCTCCCCTTTATAGCTGGCTAATAGTTTATAGATACATTATTAATTCCTCCATAAACACTTTATAAATCATTAATAATTGTTTATTATGCATTCATTAAGGGTGACAGAGAGACAAAATTGACTAGCTTCTTGCCAAATAGTGAGCCAAATCTGCCACCTATGGTATATAAGAGTTGTTATATTAAACATTTCAGACTAAGTTACTACATTGTAAGCACAATAAGAATTTGTAAACCTATTTTTTAGGATATACTGGTAATATTAGTTGTAGATACTTATAATGCTGTGATAAAGTACAATATATGCTAAATAAATAGGTTACCAAATGCTTATTGTGCTTACAAGGTAGTAACTTAGTCTGAAATGTTTAATATAACAACTTTAGATGAAATATACTGTATAGGTGAACGATTTGGTTCACTCTTTGGCAAGAGACTGGTCGGTTTTCTCTGTCAGCCCTAATTAATGCATAATAAGCAGTTATTAATTATTTATAAAGTGTTTATAGAGGAATTAATAACATATCTATAAAATATTTATTAGCCGTCTGCATAAGGGGAGCCTTATTGTAAAGTGGTACCCTAAATAAAAGTAATGAACTGTGTTCTGAAACCAGCAGTGACAAATCTCAGTGAAATTCCCAAGAATAGAAGAGTTAGTAGGAACATTTTAAGAGTCTGAGGGACATTTTCATGTGGTGCAGCCGCTTTTCTGCTGCATTGTCAGATAATCTTTGTGCATGTGCATCTTTTATCTTTTTTATGAGTCCATTTGAACAGAAATTGATTGAAAGCAGTTGATCCACAGGTGAAGCTTCTAACAGCAGATGATTTGTCACACCTGAGTGCAGCTGATTAAACAGTTATAGAGCTCAGTTCAAGTTATTCACTTGTTCCTTCCTTTACTAACAAACTGTTCCTAATCTGACTGCGGCTCTCACGAGCAGAGAAACTTGTTTTTGTGTTTGATCTGCTCTCAGCAGGATGAACAGTTGCATTTAGTAGCAGCAAACATATTAACCACAGCAGACTTCAGATCCCAATCTACAGAACTTGGTTTGACTTGGGATGGTTTTGTAGAGCCACCGTGTGCATGCAAATGAAGAAGAAAAAAAAAAAAAAGCACGCTGGAAGGTCTAAAAAAGGTAAGTCTGCTCCTCTGGACATTCAAAAAACAAAGCAAAACAAAAAAGTAGAAACGTATCGTCAGACTGAACAAGTCTTTCAGACGAAAGACGAAACATTTCTACTTTTTTGTTTAGTTTTGTTTTTTGAGTGTCCAGAGGACCAGATTTAGCTTTTTTAGATTTTTCTACCTGGATTATTGAGCATGCATCAGGGCACGCTGGAGTTCTTAATGTGTCTTCAGTCCCCTTTGAGTTTCAGTCTGGGCAGAGAGTTCAGAGAAGTTGTTTCATTCTGTATGTTGGCCCAGTTGGTTGGTGTTGTGAAGCACTTTTACTGTTGCTCTTTGTATTCTATTGACAAACATCCAGATGTCACAAAAAAAAAAAAAGACTAAAGCTACATATTTGAAGCCATTTAATATACAGTATTGTAAAGCAGGGGTGTCAAATTCACAAAAGGGAGGCCAAAACTAAAACCTTTTTCAAACTAAGGGCCAGTTTTAGAATTTACATTAACTCAAGTCAAGCTACCCAACATTTTTTCTAGTTTGCAGGTTCCACAACAAGAGTTTGATTGGTCTCATTTGATGATCTCTGTTGCTTTTTTGACATAACCAAAGATTACTGAAAAAAATCCAAGTGAAAAAAACATTTTACGTTTAACATAACATCTTGGGTACCAGATACAATGTCAACAAGGGCCACATTTGGCCCCCAGACTTTGAGTTTGACACATGTTGTAAACTGTAAAGGATGGGGCTTTCTGGTAGAAAAAAAAACTGGTTCCAGGATCAATCCACTACCTGATTAGAGTTGGTTTGAAATGGTTTGATTTGCTTTTTAAGACTTTTAAAAAATAATTTATTACACTGTTAAAAAAAAAAAAAG
>JARVLU010000624.1:17286673-17299238 GCA_031762415.1 Simpsonichthys santanae | reverse complement strand
ATTACACTGTTAAAAAAAAAAAAAAGTCAAACAGTTTGTACAACTGACTTTTTTGTGTGTGTTTTGTTTAAATAAAGTGTTGACATCACACTAAATATTAGTTTGTCTGATTAATTTATGGATTATCTCTCAGGTTATATGTTTCCAGAACCAGGGGCTCCCATATTCAGGAGACCCCCACCTCCTCCAGCAGCTCTAGGCCTTTTACCTCCTCTTGGCTCCCTCCCACCTGGCCCTCTCCAACCTAGAGGTCTCCCTCCAGGACCTCCTCACCCTACAGACATGACAGGTGAGTCAGACGTTTGTTAGATTTTCCTTCATTTTCGGTGTTGTAACTTGGTGAAATGAAAAAGCAGACTGTTCAGATGAACGCTGTGAGCTGGAAACATGTTTTGCACGTTAATGTTTCTGAATGCAGATGGAGCCTTCAGAGAAAACCATCTTGGACCAGGTGATCAGGACCTAAGACAGGTGAGCGCTGGGTGTGTTTGTTACTGCGTGCGTGGATCTGTCGTCCAGACACTGTTTTAAGACGTCTTTCTGTCTTTAGCCTGGTCCTGGTGATCTGAGGCCTCCCCTTGATTCAGATCTAAGGATGGGTGGCCCTCCTCCTGGACCCCCAATGGTTCCAATGGATGGTCCGTTTCCTTACAGAGCCCCTTACAGACCCCCGCCACCTCCTGATTTCTACCCTCCCAGGGGTCCCGGGGCTCCTCCCATGATGCGCAGTAAGAATTTACAAGTATATTTTTTTATAGGATAGGATTATATTGATAGGATCCACATGCATTTAACTTTTTATCTCTCCAGTGTGGCCCCCTCCTCAAGGAATGATGCTCCCTCCTCGCCTCCATCATGGTGGACCACTTCCTCCTAATATGCCTTCTTATGGCCCACCAATTGGGCATCCTCCTGATGGCCCCCCACCCCCTCAGCAGTCCCTCCCTCCCCCGACACACAGTCAATCACCAGAGGAGAGCAGACCTCCACCTGAGGATGTCATTTGACCCCGACAGTTTCTGTTGATGATTCTTGTTGATTTACCTCGGTGGATGAAAGGTGGCAGATCCACCCCCCCTTTTTTTTTTGTTTCCAACCTCTATTTATCCACTAGGAGGGGGCTGAATGAAGTGGAAACATCAGCATTCAAAAGGCTGTTCTGTTGTCCCCCTCAAGCCTTTTTTGTTTCAGCACATCATTTTTCTGCCTCATCCAGCTGATGTTATGACATCACAGTAACATCTGTTTGGTTCATGCATAGTTGCAGTTTAAACTCTACATTTTTAAGGATTGTTGAGCCAGAAAGAGACAAAAGCAACGTTTTTACTGACGTCTTGTGCCGAAATTCTTGATGAAAACAAGAAGTTATGTCAGCATCTCAACCTGGAATAGTAGTTTTTGTTGTACCATCACTTTTGTCACTATAGTATTTTTTTAAATGCTGTTTTAGCATTTGAATCGTTATGTCTGACAACGATCAAATCTGCTCTCATCAGGTATTTTTTTACGCTGTGGCTGAACAGTTTATTCATCAGAGGTGAAACGAGCATTTTCTAAAATCTAGTCTTAACTGCACAGATCTCCACGTGAATTTCAGTGGACTTTTAAACCACAAGCGACAATTAAACAGCCCATTTTGACCCTGTTATGGTGACTTACAGACAGGTTTGGCAAACACACGCTGCAACTCCATGTGACGGGAAGAGAAGCTCCCTCAGAGAGCTACAGCAGACATTTGTGAATTTTGTAAAAAGTGATAATTCCTAATAAAGACTCTCGAAACGGTCTATATATTTCACTGATGTAATTATGTAAAGTTTTGCTGCAGTGGTCACAAGAACTACCATAACATTGGAGTGTAATTATGTTAATATGTTTTTAAATATTTCACAGCCTGCTTGCATTTATTGTATTAAATATGCAGCACTTTAACATGTTCTTATACTTGACCACAGTCTTTGTCATTTAAAAAATTTACATGAGCTCAACTCTACAAAATGTTTGTATGTTCCAAATAAATACAGGGATAATAAATAATGGAGACAGTGTGAAGATGATATGAAATGTGAGAATTCATTGCATTAGAAAGAAATTACTTACCGGTACTTTGTTGCCAAAAGATGAGAAAATGGAAAATGAGCAACTTCAAATGGCAAATTATTCACTGGTCATCCTGAAGTTCAAGACCTCACATAATACTAATTTAAATGTTACAATAATACCTTTTTATTCAAAGAACAAACTATTTATGAGAGCAGGTCGCGAAACGATCCTAAATTCTTTAGTACATCTGGCATCTGAAGATGGTTTGGTGCAGAAAAACTGGTTACAAAGAAATTTTTAGATGGTGGGAAACCACACTGGGCTGCGAAAATAAAAATTTTGGATCATTTTAGAAATCATTCAGACCCTGGGTTCTATATCTTCATGGATAGAGATGAGAGGGAACATCCAGCAGATTAAATTTACTTTATATGTATATTTCAGACACAGCTTATTCTTTTTCTTTTGGAAAAGCACTAAATCATCAGGTCTGCTTTCTTTGAGCTAAGGTGAAAACTAAATTTTTAGCTATTATTGCATGTCAGGCGCTGAATACCACAGTACTTTGTTCTTGACATAATCTGATATTTTTCCTCACATCTGAGGTTTTATTGAGCGCATTTTGGGCATATTTGGATTATTTTTTTTGAAGCCCAGTAAGTACACTGGAATTTTAATGTGGAAAGATGGTCATAAAATTAGAATATCATGAAAAAGTTGATTTATTTCAGTAATTCCATTCAAAAAGTGAAACTTGTTTATTCGTTCATTACACACACTGATATATTTCAAATGTTTATTTTGATGGTGATTATAACTGACAACTAATGAAAATCCCAAACTCAGTATCTCAGAAAATTAAATATTATGCAAAAGTTCAATGTTGAAGACACCTGGTGCCACACACTAATCAGTTAATTAATCCAAAACACCTGCAAAGGCCTTTAAATGGTCAGTCTAGTTCTGTAGGCTACACAATTGTGGGGAAGACTGTTGACTTGACAGTTGTCCAAAAGATGACCACTGACACCTTGCACAAGGAGGGCAAGACACTAAAGGTCATTGTGCTAAAGAGGCTGGCTGTTCACAGAGCTCTGTGTCCAAGCACATCAATAAAGAGGCAAAGGGAAGGAAAAAATGTGGTAGAGAAATGTGTACAAACAATAGGGATAACTGCACCCTGGAGAGGATGGTAAAACAAAACTCATTCCAAAATGTGGGGGAGATTGAGAAAGAGTGGACTGCAGCTGGAGTCAGTGCTTCAAGAACCACCATGCACAGATGTATGCAAGACATGGACTTCAGCTGTCACATTCCTTGTGTCGTCACTTGAACAAGAGACCGTGTCAGAAACGTCTCGCCTGGGACTGCTGCTGAATGGTCTGAAGTTCTCTAATGAAAGTAAATTTTGCATTTTCTTTGGAAATCAAGGTCCCAGAGTTTGGAGGAAGAGGCACAGAATCCACGTTGCTTGAGGTCCAGTGTCAAGTTTCTACAGTCAGTGATGGTTTGGGGCCATGTCATCTGCTGGTGTTGGTCCAGTGTTTTCTGAGATCCAAGGTCATGCAGTCATCTACCAGTACGTTTTAGAGCACTTCATGCTTCCTGCTGACCAACTTTATGGAGATGCAGATTTAATTTTCCAACAGGACTTGGCACCTGCGCACAGTGCCAAAGCTACCAGTACCTGGTTTAAGGACCATGGTGTCCCTGTTCTTAACTGGCCAGCAAACTCACCTGATCTTAACCCCATAGAAAATCTATAGGGTATTGTGAAGAGGATATGTCAGACCCAACAAATCAGAAGAGCTGAAGGTCACTATCAGAGCAACCTAGACTCATAACACCTGAGCAGTGCCACAGACTGATCGACTCCATGCCACACCACATTGCTGCAGTAATCCAGGCAAAAGGAGCCCCAACTAAGTACTGAGTACTGTACATGCTCATACTTTTAATGTTCATACTTTAAACTTGGCCAACATTTCTAAAAACCCTTTTTTGTTATTGGTCTAAAATAATACAGGTATTCTAGTTTTCTGAGATATTGAATTTAGGGTTTTCATTAGTAGTCAGTTATAATCATCAACATTAAAATAAACATTTGAAATATATCAGTCCGTGTGTAATGAATGTTTTTTTCTTTTTGAATGGAATTAATGAAATAAATCAACTTTTTCATGATATTCTAATTTTATGATTTTATGTTCTCAACCTGATGGTGTTTTATCAGAAACACAAAAATTTACAAAACAACTTTTAATTGAAAAATCCATCTGCAAAATTAACAAAACATTAAATGCCAAAAAAACATTTATGACATGATTCATCAAAAAACAAACATACTGAAAACATCGCGAGCTATACTATTGCTGATATTAAACTCATAAATCTGAACAAACAGTATGAACCAGGAATGAAACAGTAACCCAACAAAACCAGTTGTTCTTGGAATGGGAAAAAATGTTGATGCTCTTTCTACCATTTACTGTCATCAACAGAGTAAGTGGTAAAGAATTGAAAGTACAATTCTTTTTGTTCAATTTGCACAAATATTTGTGCATTTTCTTGTCCACTGGAAGCTCTTTAAAGTTTAATCTACAGGTATAAACCACTTGACATTTCAATTAATCATAACAATGAAATTATTTTTCTCAAACAAAACAGAAAAAGTAATAAAAAAAAAAAAAGATCCAATGGCACAAAGACCTGCTTAACGGTCCAGAGCTTTTTAAAAAGTCTCAAGCCTGAAGATAAAACATGTTAATAAAAACTGACTCTCCTTGTTGATGTATTGCTTTGTGCAAAACATAGCAACTTCTTGGTTTGGACAAATTTTTTTTCTCAACTTTAAATTCTGCGAAAAACAACATTAAGAACACTTTTCAATAAGCAAATCATAAAAACAGACAAAGGCAGCAACATACAATTTTTCATAATAAAATAAGGGTGAACACTTTAAACCATGAAGTGCTGATAGAACATCTGTTTATCAAAATATCTTATGGATTCCTATCTTTGAGTAAACCAAACTATTTTAGTTAAGATTAAGAGCGTCTTAATGTGAAAAGACCGACACTCATCTGTGTTGGCTATTGATGAACAAAGAGGATGAGTAGTTTAGAGGTAAACAAATCTATTTGCAGAAAATAATAAAATCAAGCTACTGTTTTTTAAAGGACGTTTGAGTCAAATGGAGTAGCTGGATTTTTTTTTGTCCTATATTGTTTGAAAAGTCAACAGTTTATGAAAAGATAAACTTTAAAACGTGTGCATCCTTAAGCACTGGAAGGTGGGTTTACCTTTAACTGCTCCATGATTGTTACCCCCCCCCCCCCCCCAAAAAAAAAAAATCTAATAAAAAGTTTAGTATGAATGTTATAGAACAGGAAAGGTATTGAAAGTTGGAAGAAATGAAATGTTTTATTATCAACCTACAAAAACCTGCATTTATAAAGCCTGAGTCTAACCTGAAGCAGCAACATCAAACAGAAGGGATCAAAAATGTTCCAAGAATCCTTGTTGTGCGTGACTACCAGTTCACCAGCTGGTGTCAAATTAAGGCAGAGTTCTGATCATGGTCAGACAGAGGTGTGTACAAAAAATGAAGAGAAACACTCTAATGTGTGGGTCACATGCAGACAAAGTGTGTGCATTTCAGGTCCTCGTGGGTTTTTAACTGTGTGTGTCTCAACAGTTGAGAATTGGCCTGTTTCTGTCGGAGGGCCTGAACGAAAACAAGCAGCTGTCAGAGTCGGCTCTCCCTCTGTGTGGACCCAGTGTGGCTACAGCCTGAAGGAGAAAACATGTATGTAAATGACAGTTAAAAGCTGCTCACATATAAAGCTGCAGACAAAACAAAATAACTCTCCAAACCACTAGACAAACTTGCACCTTTCTGATGGCTGTCCAGTCCTCCAGAATGTCCAGATCTGGTAGCATATAGACAATATATGGACGTATGCAAGGTTAAGGACATTGAGGACACATCTGGATTCCAACATTTAGGTATTTTCTTAAGAAGTAAGCAAAACCAGAGATACATAGGATATCAGACACCACAGAAGGTCGTCTCCTCTTCTTTTCTGGACTTAAAGCATCGCGCCTTTTCTTTCTTCCCGTTATCTCATCATTCCACAGCTCTGAACACAAACACAATAAGACTCAAATATGTTATAGAAGCTGTATGTATGTACAATAATAAACCTATTATTCACTGTTTTACCTGATGTGATATCGATGCTGTGTCTGTCTTCCTCCAGTCTCCTAATCTTCTCCTCCAGTTCGCTCTGCACAGTGTCAAAGAGCAGCAGTTTCTCACTCTGCACACAGGTATAAAACATCAACATAAAATCAGTAACTCAAGACAAACTTGATCCAGTTAAGGATAAGTTTATTGAGATAATCTGTGTGTTTTTAACCTCCCAGTGTTGGCATGCAGCCTGGATTTCACAATCATACTTGTTCTTAACAGACTCCAGACACAGCTCTCTGTAGATACCTGACAAAGACAACAGATATAGGGTGAACAGAATAAGGGAAGTGTGCACACCTTTATGTGTTTGTCTGTGCCAAAAGTTACCTGCCACCTTGGTGCGGACCTGCATGTTCTCCAGCAGCACCGCTAGAGGCTCAAGATATTCTGCAGCTCGGCCAGCCTCCACCTCTGCCAGCTTGGTGTTCACCTGACTGAGCCGCTCTCGATACAATCTGCACACAATTATTGCATACACAAGTACAGCTTGTTGTTTGTGCTTCTTCTTAAATGTTAAACCAAACTTGAAATAAATCAGTGTGAGTCTCACTGGTCTTTGAGATCATTGAACTGTTTCTCCAGGTTAGACATTTCGTCCAGACACTCCATTCTCCTCCGCTCACAGTCCTCTTCATCCATTTCTAAAACATCATATGGGACCAGACACAGACCATAAAATTTGACTGTAATGGAAAACAATGCTTACATGATAACACCTTATCAGCATGATCACTTGTAAATAACATCTTAACAGAATCATTAACTCTAGTAAAGTTTTTCTTTATGTTAGTTAATCTGTAATAAGACAGTCCTCATTTTTTAACCTTTAGTTTCTCACCAGAACTGTCTCCATCCTCAGAAACAGAGGAGGTTTCAGAATCTTCCTCATCTGTGCTGGATGCTTCGTGCTCATGCTCCTCCACCTCCATCTCCTCAGCTGTTTTCTCCCGGTCACGATGCACTGGCATGACACCCAGAGCAATGCTTTTAGACAGAAAAATCTGGATGGGATCTTTTGGCAAATGTTTCACAGAGGAGCAGATCTAATTTATATTTAAATTATTGGAATTATTTTGTTTAAGACAGCGGATAAGCTTGTTTTAGAGTTCCTTCACAATCTGTAGCTATGTACAATCTGCTTGGACATCTAAAAGTCAACAAACACTCCTAATATAATCAGTATTAACTCATGTTCCTGAAGCCACTGTGTCTAATTTAAAATACACATGTAGATGAGAGTACTTACAATTAATGCTGTATTTTGATTACACTTTATGAACATGTAAACGATTTAAAACAGAATAAATACAGTAATAAAAATGCTTATCCAGTTTTTCTGTGGTGGACTATGTATGCAAGTGTTGTCGACGTGAGACTGGTTAGTAGAAACTAGTTAATGATTAACTATCTCGAAATACACTTAAATAATTAATAAAATTTGCGTGTAAATTTTAAAATGCAAGTTAACAAAATGGAAAAGTTTATCTGTCACGTATATTTCAACTAGAAAAACAGCTCAGGGCAGTTAGCATTTGTTAGCGTATTAGCACGAGGGTAAGTTAACGAGAAAATATATTATCACACAATTCTACAATAATACAGTTGTTGTTATGCTTAAATTCCAACTCACAGGGTGATAAGAAACGGAACCCTTATATGAATGTTAAGAGGAAAGATTTATCGCGGAAAATGATAACTTGATTTTCTTCGACCACCATTTATCTCTGCTATGCTAAAAACAAATCTCAGTAAGGCGCTTTTTGTTTGTTTTGGGAATTGTAGTTTTCTATGTCATCAAATGTCTACAATCAAAGTTCTGATACGCGACACTAAAACCACACTACCCACAACTCCGCACAAAGTGAAGCAATCATGGATAATCCAGAAAGGGGGTTAAAAGCATTTAATTAAATCACCGTGAATCTATGACCTATAAATAATTTAATTAAATAAGATTATATAATAGGATTAGTATATTATTTTAATTTAAACACAATTCAAAATGTTTTGTTTCTAATTTATTTGAAATCAATCTTTTTTTCGTCCTGCAAGGATATTTTCTAAGTGGACAGCTAACCAGCTAGCTAGCTAATGCTGCGGGAGGATGGATTTGTTTCCTCTCTGCGCTGCACATTTTTGTCTGTAGTTTAAACAAATATGCGATCGATTTTACTCCTGGACGTTTCTGGCGCCGTAACGGGGAGCTGCTAACCCGCAGCGCAGGGTTGATAAATGACCAAGGAGGAACGGGTTTTTTTGGTTCCAGTTTGAAGATTAACTCCGACTGAGGCTGCGTTTGAGCAGCTGTGTACAGCCTAGCCCCTTCTTGTGTCTTTCGCATTCTCGTCTCTCCTGCCTCAGGAATGTTTTCCAAAAAAACTCATGGGGACGTTAAAAAATCAACACAGAAAGTGTTGGATCCAAAAAAGGACGTTTTGACCAGGCTCAAGCATCTTAGAATAGTCATAGGTGAGTAAAAAATAACCTTAAGTTAAGGAGCAGCTAAAAGGTTAGCTAGCTGCAGGTCTATCTCGAAAATCTTAAGCTTCCATTGTAAATAAATACGTATAATTCCGGTTATTTCATCTTATGAGCTTACCCATTTGTCAATGCAGTTGTCTCTATTAAAAGTATATAAAAACGTGTAACATTTGCCACAGATCTCTACGTTTAATCTGTTAAGCACATCACATTCCATTATTACATGGAAAAGCTGTTGGTTTATACAGTATATGGATGATTTATGTAGTTTACAAATACAGAAGTAGTTTATTTGAATTGTTACTTTTTGTAGATATAAGTCTACATATTAAGTACAGTATGTTTTAATTTTAAAAGTTGCTAAATACACATTACAGTATTTAGAAGACCAACATTGCCTGGACATTAAAAAATTAACAAATTAAAAATTAAATTAACAGCAAAGAAGACTGTAAGATCAGATAGTAAAGGTCAGACTATACTACTGTATATGCTTTTATTTTTGTTGTTTTTAAGATAATTTGATCTTTAATTAAAGCAGAATTATATGTAAAACTGACTTTAAAATGCAGACATCCAGTCAGTTGGCTTTGATTTCTGCAGGGGTGTGCCTGCAGACTGCCCAAAAACCTGAAGAGTGAGACGTCATGAGTGTTTTTCCTGATCATTTAACACAAATTCAACTTGGAATGTGTGGGAGAAATGGGAGGATGAACACATTAATAAGTGATGGAGAGTGTGAGTGCTTGTGTGAACATTTGCAAACAGCTGAGAGGGAAATAGCCTCGAGTATTTCCTCTCTGTGTCCTGTACAGTAGCTCGACTTCCTCTGTTTTTTGTGTATGTTTGCGTGAAATGGGTGTGCCCCACTTTATGTGCTCCACGGGAACTCAAAATTACGATAGCAACCACAGAGACTCACTACAAACAGCAAGAACAGAAAGACTTTAGAGCAAAGCAGCAGCATTTTCTTCCACTAAACAGTTTGAGTAGTTTTGTTCAAAACTTCCAATTTTCTCCTTCGTGTTTAACACCAATTATTAAAAAACAGGACAGAGGAAATGTTTATTCCAGTGGCTGGATTTCTTAGATTAACCATCACATATACAATCTTGTATGTAACATATTATGAATAATAATTCATCTAAAACAAAGTTTATACAGATTAAAATTATCTAATAACTTCCTGAATGTCCTTTGCCCTAGATGTTTACACTGTTCTTTAATATCTTCTAATATCTTGAGGTTGAAATTCAATCTACAGTATTGAGATCAGACACTTCAAATGGGTCAAGTTGTGTTTGAATGTGGAAAAAAAATAAAATATCTTATCTTAGACCTTACAAGTACAACCACCGTGATACTAATAGCCTCAGAGTTTACCTTGTAGTTTTCATTAACTGGACCCAGAGGCACCTGAATGTGTTTGTCCATGCATGTATGCACGAGTCAAACACACTCATGTAATGTCTCTGATTTGACCTGGACTACAGCGATGCCTGTACAGAACTGCATGTGTTTTGTCTTCCAGCTATTGAGTCAGTAGTGCTGTGGTCCAAAATTACAGTACATAAACCTGTGATTCTGCAATAAACTGTCCCTGGAACCTCAATCATGGCATGTACGTGTTCAGCTGCAGCTTCACAGAGCTGAAGAGAAGTCAGATGCAGGAGGGGGAGGAAACATTTCTCAACTGTACTGTACTTCCTGTGATGAGAAGACTGATTATTGTTCTCTTCACAACAAGGCATTGCCTTCCTTACTGCAGATGCATTTAAACTTTTCAGTGAACACATTTTTTGACAATTAATGGATGAAAAAAAAAAAATAAATCACATCACTTCAATTGTATTTGAGGAGTCATATTGCATACTCTTATTTTCTTACCAAAGACAGTTTTTTTTAGTATATCAAAAAACTAGTGTCATCACAATATCAATAGGTGTAATTAATATCTGTCAGAAAGAATTGCAATTAATCAAAAACAAAAGCTATATTGACTTGCGACCCGTCCAGGGTGTACCCCGCCCCTTGCACATTGATTGCTGGACATGGGCACCGGCGACCCCCGTGACCCAAAAATGGAAGACGCGGGTAAAAGATAATGGATGGATGGATAAAAGCTATATATTCCAATAAGCCCTGATGCATTCTCAATAGTCCAGGTAGATAAATCTAACAAGGTTGAGTCAGGTCCCCAATCTAGTCCACCCAGAGGACCTGACTCAACCTTGTTAGATGTATTTCACTACAGTAATGCATTTAACTTACTGCTCTAAATGCATGTGCGAGATTTAGAGAATGGAGGCTAAAACCCATGGAGGTTGTTGCGAGTAATGTGATGACGGGGGAAAGAGACGAGTAAGAAAAATGTGGTTTCATTGTATTATCCAGGACCAACTTTTATCATTGTTTGTGTTTGCTGTTTTACACTGAATATATCTCTTGGAGTAGAAAATACAGAAAAAAACTGAGTCAAAATAATAATGATAACAATAATTAAAATAATAATAATAATAATTGTCGAGTGCTGATGAAGAGAAAAACAATACAAATTCTGTAGAAATCTCTTTATGGTACTTCTTGGCATTTCCTTCCTTTATGTGCTTCTCAACTAATTTCAGGTTTATTTGTTTTCTTACAGAAAACTCAGAGGCTCCAGATCTGAAGCAGTTCTTTGACCTCTACTATTCTCATATCTACTATGTCTTCTTTGAAAACTTTGTCACCATTGAGGTCAGCCTCAAGCAGAAAGGTACGTTTTATCATTGCTCGAAGTCAAAACCTGTTTATTTTTTTTAGCAAATTATGCTTCTGTGGTACAGTACATAAATCATCCCCAGGCTGTGTTTTTGTGCTGTTTTCATACTATTTTGTGTTTTCCAGTTCATAAATCTCAGAGGGAGGAGCTGGACTCAATCCTCTTCATCTTTGAGGTGACAACATCTTACAAATCTCCCAATACTTAGTTTTCAAAAACCAGTCTTAATGTTTTAATTCACTCCTGGTATCAAATTACTTTATGCAATAGTTTGTTGAATCTAAATCCTATGCAAGTGGAAGAGTAAAGATAGAAAAGTTAAACTGGAGGAAAAAAGAAGACCAAGTCACTGAGGTGCTTGTGATTCCATGAGCTCCAGTATGTGGTCTCAGGCAGTACCATAACACCAACTGGCATTGATCCCAGACTTTCTTAGACCATTGGCATTTGGTGGTGGTGCTAGGGAGTAGCCAGGATAAGATAACATGTTTGTGTGACCTCCATTTACCCTTTTACACTTTTAAACTTAAGAGCAGTGCAGGAATAAAAAAAAAAAAAGAGTCTAGAGCAAATTGGGACAAAGCAAAACAAAATGATGTAACCTGTTTAGAGGGTGTGCACATTTTTTGGATGTTAATGTACTTTTGCTTTTCAAGCTAAGTACCTTTTTTTTTAACCATACCCCTCATTTGTTTTAAATATGTTGTGAAAGAGATTGTTTAGATAAAAATAAGTAGGAATAAATGTTATTAGTTAAAGTGATACCTAAAGGTATGAACAAAAAACGGTTTTTATTTCAGGGGTTTGTTTGCTTGAAATGATAAGTATTTGTGTTAAAATGGACAATTAGTCTCTTCAGGTTGTAAGTTTTATCTTAAACACACAAAAAATTAAGATTAGCCTCCTTAAAGGTCTACCAGTATGAGTTTTCTATAGCCAGTGCTGAGCTTTAGAAATCAGAGCAGCTAATATATAACATATGTTTTTTTTTTTTTTTTTTTTTTTTTTTTAACATAATATAACAA
>JARVLU010000624.1:17262874-17280872 GCA_031762415.1 Simpsonichthys santanae | reverse complement strand
CTTTCTGCTCCTTTCATTTTATCCTATTTGTATTCTTGTATCTGATGAAACTGTTTTTTTTATTGTTCTTTTAAAATAAATAAATAAACATCACATCACATCATTGATGAGGAATGTTTAAACAGTCCTAGTGTGCTTTAGATAATCGTGATTGTTGGGATTTTACTGGTAATGTTACTCTTGCTGGTATTTAAATACAAATGTTGTTTGCATTCCCACTACTGTTTCCTGACTTTCCCCCCCCCCAGCTAAACTACTTTGTGTTATTTTAGCCATTCATAGATTAAAATGTTCACTTCATTTAAAAACTGCCTGCTATGAGTTTGGTTTTTGTCACTTTTGTATTTTTCCAAATATTTAATTTTGTTTGCATTGTTTTTCTCTATAGAAACAGAAATCCCTTGATTTCTTTCAAAACTGTTCTCTTTGAAATCTGCTTCAGCAAGCGCTCATCTTTTGTCTTCTTAGGTTTTTAGCTTCAATTTTGCTACTTTGAGCTAGCCTTTGGCTACTTTTAATTATAAGCTAACTTTTTGCTGTTTTTAGCAATTGTTTTTCTTATTGCGTTTGGCTTGTGTATTAGCTACTATTTTCCTTTTAGCTATAGTTTTTCTGCTGTTGTTTTCTTTACTATTGGCTTTTAGCTAGCATTTTACTCCTTTTAGTTTTTACTGAGTGATTTGCTTATTTTTAGTTTTAATAACTGAGTTTCAGCTATTATAGCAGATTTCGGCAGTCATTCAGCCCTCGTCGTTTATGTTTTTCTAGTTCTAATTGTGTTGATGTAATTGTTTACATTGTCCATGAAGAATATATTTCTTTTTCAAGTATTATTTAGATTTACTTTATATTTTTTGAACATATTTTAAGCAACCTTTTGTTTATAGAAAGAATAACAAAACTAAACGTACAAAATTATTTGCTAATGCTAAAGCCGGTCTATCATCCAGTTGTCAAAATATTGGTCCAGTTGTTGGGTCATGTCTGGGTTTCTTCATGCAGCAGCCAAGTAGATGGATTGACAATCTTCGTTCGTTGGATTTTATGTGCAGCATCCTCAGTTCCTTTTTTTCTCATGTGTCTCTGTACATGTGCAGGCATTTCTTCTTCCGATGTGTGAGGCAGCTGCAATGAGAAAAGTAGTCCGTGTTTACCAAGAGTGGATCTCCATGGAGGACAAGCCCGTGTTCATGAAGGATCCTGATGAAGGGCCCTATCCTGTCCCTGCTTCTACCAGCCTGGATGCAGGCTCTCAGCTTGGAGACAAAGAAGATGAGGTAAACCTGTTCTGAAACATTTAGCATAATTGATATTTATGTAAATAGTTGTATTTATGCATTTCTTTCAGGGAATGAACAAAGAGATGGACAGTGAAATGCTGGAATACAGTGTTCATGCTGGAGCCCAAACAACACTACAAGTACGAGTCATTTAACTGTAAACGTTGAAGAGTCTTTTGTTTACTATTTTATATATTTTGTGCTTATTTTTTTATTTATTGTGTTTGTTTTTTTCTTTAGGTATTTATCACTCACTCTGCCAATGTTTTCCTGCTGGAACCAGCAAATGACATCAAGATCCTTTTGGAGGAGCATGTTGACATGTGCAAGCGAGTCCTGAACATCTACCGCAGCCTCGTCATGCACGAAACCATGGACCAGAAAACATGGTAAAAACAAACAAATCTAACCCTCCCACAGCTTAATAATTACACTTTTGTTTAAGAAGTGTGCGTGTTTTTGATTGTAGGGAGCAGATCTTATTAGTTCTGCTGAGAGTGACGGAGTCTGTTATGAAAAGACCTCCGTCCATCATGCCTCAAGGCAAGAAGAGCAATACGCTGTCAGGCAGGCTGGCAGGACCCATTTTTCAGGTACATAACCATAAAGTTGGTGTTTTGTCCTTTTGCCAGTAGAACATTGAAAAACAATTGGTTTTACCTGGACCAGGAACACTGCACCTGTATTGTTTTGAATATGAATGCATATTTAGATGTGTTGTTTTAATCTTGCAACCACTTCCACTGTGCCACTTTATGGTTTGCTGTTTGTTTCTGTACAGACTTTGATAGTTGCCTGGATTAAGGGGAACTTGAACGTTTATATCAGCAGAGAACTGTGGGACGACCTCCTCTCCGTCCTCTCCTCCCTGACCTGCTGGGAGGAGTTGGTGACCGAGTGGTCACTCACCATGGAGACCCTCACAAAGGTACAAAAGACCCTTTAAGTTGCCTGCTGAGCTTTTGAATATTATGAAATGAGAAACGTGGAAGTTGATAAAGTAGAGTCTGTATGTTTCTATCCTAGGTGTTGGCAAGGAATTTGTACAGTGTTGATCTGAATGAGCTCCCTCTGGACAAACTCAGTGAACAAAAACAGAAGAAGCACAAAGGAAAGGGTTAGTCCGTCACAAGAAACCTGCACAGTTTTTCACATCGTTTTGTATTAGCAGCTTTGTAACATAGTGAGTTGTTTTTAATGCCGTGTGTCTAAATTTTCATGTGAAAACAACCTATTTCCTTATGATCCTTGGAATGAAAACATAGGATATAACCACAGTAAACAGAGGCTGCTTGTTTCACCTGTTGGTACTCCAGCTTTCGGTACAGAGAATCAGCGACAGATTGTGGACCGCTCCTTTTCTCGAGGTTGGAGCAGAGACCAACCGGGTCAGGCAGCAGCCATGAGGCAGCGAAGCGCCACCACTGCTGGCTCACCGGGCATTGAAAAAGCAAGAAGTATTGTACGTCAGAAGACCGTAGGTCAGTATTGTCTTCTCTTGTTTTGTTTTGTTTTGTTTTTCTTCAGCTGCCATTTAAATGCTCTAACAGGACTTTTAGACATTTTTTTTAAATTTTTTTAATTCACTTATGCTAAGTTTGCAACTTTCCTTTATGCCTTTGTTTGAAAACAAAAACATAGACTTGGTAAACCTTGCAGATTTTTAGTTTTATTACTGGAAATGAAGTGCATTATGCAAGTAGAAACGTGGCTTTCCTATTGGTCACTTTACCTTCACTTTCTCACTGTGTTCCTGCAGAAACCCCATCTCACTCGTCCCTCACCTCCTCTGTCCCCGTCCTACACTGACTTCTTAATTTTATTTTTATGCTTTGCTCTGCATATAAACACTTGATTTACGGTATTTTCATACAATCTATGTCAAATATTTTCCTTTATTTTCACCGTTTACCTTTTTAAACTTTATTTTCTCACTCTGCCATCTTAGTTGTTCTGGTTAAGTTTGTTCTGCTCCATCGTTTTATCCAAACATCCTTCTGTTGTTCACTTGCCTTACTCCGCACTACAACAAAACTTTTTCTCTCTTCCTTCTTGGTCTCCTCTCTTTCTCGCCTTCCGACTTCCTCAGCCCTGCGTAGCTGTTCTACGGGCGACTCTCTGCTGTCGTCCGCCTTTATCCGCAGTGCTAAGAGTGCTCCTGCTCTGGCTCCGCCTCTTCCTGTCCTTATCCACCACCATCACCCTTTCTTACCCCCCCTTGCCGACAATCTGGCAGGTACACCGTCTTTGCTCTGCCTGCCTGCTGCTTGGAAACTGTAGCCTCTCGCATGCCTGTCCGAAACTTAAACGATGTTTGTTTTTAAACATAATTTGTTAAATGGTAAAGAATCAGTTTGCATGAATGTGATGTTTTTTTAAGCTATTGAATCTAATCTGCAACTACTGTTCCTTCATTAGCTAAATTGTTATACAAAATACTGTTTTTAGTTTTTTATACCAAGTCAATTTTTTTAATTGTTGTAGTTACAGTATTTAAGAGTTTGTTTTTGCCTGTGTGGAGCCTGAACTACTTGTTTTCTTTTCTGGTTTCTTTATCTGCGTTCTTGACATTGTTTTATCTCCTTGCTTGCAATTCTTGTCCCTGTTTCAATGAATCACATCCCTGTGCTTTCTTTTCCAGCCAATATTTCTTTCTTTCATTTTTTTTAAAGGCGTTCTTGTTTATCTTCACAGCACTTTTATTTGACTTGATTAAATCTTACCAGTGCATTGAATTTGACTTTTCCTCCTTTTCAAAAGGCAAAAGTGATGCATCTAGATGCATATTCTTTACTTTTGTGTTTACTCAGACGTGTGTGGGGTGTTGAGCATTCTGCTTTTTATTCTTGTGTACATGTGAACTAACATCACTCTTGTGTTTTTCCTCCAATAACTAGACCTCGAGGACCCGCCCATCGTGCTGACGTCCCGCACCACTCGAATGCGCCACGCTTCCCAGAGCGACGAGGCCCCTCCCACCTCCTGTTCTGAGGTCTTCCAGAGAGGGTCTTGTGACCTGGACACTCCAGGCCTTTCCTCCCTCGCCAGGAGCAGCAGTGCCTCTGACATCATGGAGCCCTTCATCGCAGAGCGGGTCAAAGGTGAAGACCCCCAAAGGGACCCCATTTCGTTCCCGAATCCTCTCCACCACTTCTCCACAACTACTGCAAACAGCCACACAACTCAGCTACTCTCACAGTCCTTCACCTCCCCCTCTCCCACACCTTTTACCTTCTACAATGGTGTTTCCTTGTCCTCAGACGCACAAAATGATGATAGTGTTTATGATCAGCCCTGGCTCCAGGCTGGCTCCCAAAGCCATGGTTCAAGTTCTGATTGGGTAAGCAAGTGGGACTCTGCCTTTGCATTTTCATCTGAAAAGGAAATTGATGCAGATGATGGGGAAATAGGGGCTGCAGTTGAAGAAGATGATTTATTCTCCTCTATCAGGGACTATTTCACTCAGAAAGAAGGTGAAAGAAAAGAAGAGGCCAGAGAGGGAAATGGTCTTGGTCATGTGTTTGAAAATGTTGTCTCTGTACCTGCATTGGTGCAAACTGGAGTTGCTAGATTGCAGATAGAGTATACAGGACAACTAGACGAAGGGAACCGGGTGATGAGTGAGGACAGACGGGTAAGTAAATCAGTGAGACATAGCAGTGTGGATTCCATAGAGGAGAACGAGGCAGAGCAGTGCAGCATTTATGAGTGTTTGGAGTTGCAGTGTGAGTGGCCATCACCCAGTGTTAAGGGGAGCGCTAGTTTAGAAAGAAACCCCGAGGAGAAAAAGGGAGCCTGTACCGAAACCGGATTGGAAGGGAAATTTGACATGTGGACTGAGTTGGAAAAAAAACAAGAAGATAAAGAAGAAGAAAGAAATGAAAGCCCCAGTTTGATTAATCAAGAATCAGTCACAGTTGAACCGAACTCTGAATCAACTTCCCAACTCTCAGAAGCTGCTAAAGCTAAGGTGTCTTCTAGTAGCACCAAGCGGCACAGTTCTAGGAGCGTCCATGTCAGTTTCCGGCCATCAACCGAGTCGGTACAGTTCCACAACCCTCTTGAAAGTAAAGAGGCTCATTGGAAAGCCAGGCTGCGTCGACTCAGTCACTTCCACACACACAGTCATTCAGCTGGGGAGAGAACAAGTAGATCTGGGTCAGGGGGGAAGCTGGCAGCAGAGGGTGCAGGTAAGTTTGTCTCTAGAACTGGAATTAGCCACAAAGTAGGGCCACAGGTCTCTGGAACAGCTGCAGAAGGCTGTGGGACAGTAGCCACAGACGCCGGAAGTCTGGAAAACAAGTCTGGGACCAGAGCGGAAAAGGACAAGCAGTATTCTGGATCATTTACAAAATCCAACCCGGGCTCTGAAATCAACTCAGAAGTCCTGTCAAGTAGCTCAGGTTCTTTGAGCGTGTCCACTGGAGTGCGTGGACGTCTGGGACGTTCCACCTTGCGATCTCGAGTCTCCCGCTCTCGCTCCCAGGAGCCTGGCAGCAGTATCTCTCGTCACCACCAGGGGGCTCTTCTTGGTGGCGTTTATAAGAGCGTTGTCCATGCTCTGTCCTCTAAACCTCGACCCAGAGGTCAGGGATCATCACAGGGTTCATCACCACAGCGACAGAGTCGGGCTGCCATGGGCGACGCATCACTAAAGGATCTCTACTCCCATGTCCTGGGCTACTTTGGACGAAAGACGACAACGCCAGGTGAGGCGACGAACGAAGTGCTCATAGAGGACACAACTGTGGAAAGAAATGCTCCCCAGTGCATAAACACAAGCAGCTCTTTTCCTTTTTGGCTGTTTTTAACTGGTTTGTTATGATGGAATGATGTTTTTTTTTGGCTGAAACTCATCATCTTGCTGCTGGACTGAAACTCAGACCCCCTGTTGATGTGTTTCTTCTTGAACGTAGCCCCTCTTCCAGCCTGACTCCTTTTTGAGGACCCCACTTTCTTCCATATCCTTTCACTTGTTTCTGTAGGTCAGAGCTCCATCCCTCCTCCTCCTGTTTTCTCTTTAAGGGGCTTTGGGATGTAACCTTTTCACCTCCTGCCCGTCTTCTACATCTCCTCCCTTTCCTCGATTTTTTTTTTTTTTTTTTTTTTTTTTTTTTTTTTTTGCATGCGGCCTCCTTGCGCCTCCTCCCTGGAGATGGGTCTGTCTTCAGTTTGAAAGAAGGAAACTACGATCTACTCAGGAGCACAACTGTCTGTGGGAAAAAAAATAGAATTTCAAACAAAAATAAAAGTAAAAAAATTTAAAAAAAGCTATAAATGTTATCTTTAAGGAAGCTGCCAGACGCTTTGATGGATTTTCAAGCTTAAGAGCTTTATTTTCTGTTTCCTTATCATTGTAATTAAGACAAAATAATATGCAATATTATTGATTATAAACATATTTCTGAAAGAGGATTAGGCCATGGTGCAAAAATTATTTTTTCCTTAATCCTGAGAAAAAAGTAAGAATTAATCTATGTAATTCTGACTTTAACCTAAAAATTCTGAGGAAAAAAGTCTGAATTCTTTGATTGTAATTCTGACTTTAGTCTCAGAAGTCTGACCTTTCTCAGAATTTGGAATTTAATCTCAGAATTTTTACCTTTTTCTCAGAATTATGACGTTAATCTCAGAATTCTTTTTTTTTTTTTTTCAGAATTTTGTTTTTAATCTCAGAATTTTTGACTTTTTCTCAAGTTTTCTGACTTTAATCTCAGAATTTGTGCTTTTTTCTCAAAATTTGGTCTTAGAACTAAGGGAAAAAAATATTGCACTATTGCCCTAATCCTCTTCCGTACATATTTCTGTAGTTCATTCCCACTCCACTAGATTGCAGCATGAGACCTGTTTGTGTGGCAATAGGAAATAGTTTTTGAAGGATAGAAACGGTAAGCAGTTTACTGTAATAGTTATTTGCCTTATAATTGTTAAACATTTTCAAAATGCTGTGAAATTGTTGTTTTTTTTATCATTGCAGCTCAGTGCAACAGATCAAATTGTCTAATTTGTTGTAAGAGCACTGAGATTCACCTGAATCTGTCTTGATGTGACATTTCTGGTCCAAAAGTGCTTTGTTGTCTTTTCTAACCAAATGTCAGTTGTGTGTTTAATCAATTTGGTTTTGGCACATCAATAATACAATAATATCCTGATATATTCTCTTACAGTCACATTCTTAGATAAATCTATATTGACAGAGTCCAGCTTTTTTTGAATCTGGTCAGATTTAATTATTATGATTTAGCTTTTTGTAAAAATATAAACCAGCTGCAATTTGCTGAAGAAAATTGTTCTTCCAGATGTGTGTTGAACTGTTAAACTCTTGACAATTTTTGTGACTTTTTCCCTAAACTTTGTGGCGTTGTGGTTAAGAAATGTCATGGATTCATTAGAATAAGCTTGAGAATCGAATCTTTGATTAGAAAAGCATTTTTAGCTGCAGATTGTTACATATTTGCTTCCTGAGCTGCAGTTGAGACGTTTTAGACCTCTCCCCGTCTTCAGCAGCCTTTGAGTCATCATAAGGGATTTTTACTGTCATCCCCAATCTCTATTTTTATACAAATAATTAAATATATATNNNNTATGCATTTATTTAGACACAACAATTTGTGTCTGCTCTTGTCTGGCTTCTTTTGTAGTTGTCTTGCTTGATTTGGCTCTTTGTTGACATTTTATGGTTGATCTGGAGAGCAGCCTTTGAAATAACTTGAGAGTCGCTCAGCCATTGTATCTTTTCATTCTAGTGAGAAATATAAAGTGAATGGGAGCAATGCAACCCAAACCTTTTTGACTTTATTAAATTCAGTGATTTGCAAATCTCCCAAATCCATATTTTGGTTCACAGTAAACAAAAGAAAATTGTGCCATTGTTTGGATAGCATTATAGAGCTTTAACCTGCGTTTATGAATGGTGCTGCAAACTGTGTTTACAGATGGTTTGAGATGTGGTGCTGCCATAAAATTCAAAATTATTATTTTTCAAACACAATTTCTTAGTTTCAACATTTATTATGTGCATTATATTCCATTGCAAATCATTGCATTGTTTTTGATTTACAACAATCCAGTTTATTCGGAACTGTGGTTTTAATTGACTTTATATCAAATTAGTGACGGCAAATAACCATTACAGTTAAATACAGATGTACTTGCTCAGATCCGTGATAGTTAATGAGAGAAAATATTTTAATAAGTTAAACATTTGTGTTTGATTTTGCAGAAACAGTCCAGTTGATGCTTGAGGACAAAAAGTGAGACTTTATGTCTGCAGGGACTTGTGTGGACTGGATTTAGTTTCAGCTTTGTTACGCATTCGGTCTAAGCAGCAGCAGATGTAATGTTGGAGCTTCAGGGCATGATATTGTGAACAAAGCTTGTTTTGTTCACAGTTAAATGGCTATGGTGTTTAAAAGCCAGCCTGATGGCAGCAATGTAAACAGTTTTATTTGTGTTCAGTACCTTTAAGCTTTACTGAGCAAATTTCTTCCTGGTATTGAGCTGGAGGCAACCAAGCTGTCTGCTGCAAGCCACGGATTCAGGACTAAAAATTAGCTGGTCAACAATTAGGACAGTCGATTTACTTCAGTCTCTTTTGCATTATCATACTTAATAAAGCCACTCTGATCGCTGTCATTGCATCAAAACTAACAATAAATACAAACAGAACTGCACTAAAATAGATTTCTGGTTTGCTGCTTTGATAGTTCTAACAACGCTTAACACTCTTGCTTTTTGTGCATGAAATGAATTTATTCCTGCATTGCTTCTCTGGGTTGGAATGTGCCTGCTGTGTCTTTTTTTAATTTTTAATTTTTATAAATTTATTTACTGAATGACTTTTAAGATCAAAAGTACATTCACATTAGGACTGCTCTTACAATTGAGATTAAGTAGTTTGATTTTATGTCATGATTATTGTAACGTTTATAGTCAAGCATTTATGAGTCAGCAGCTGTTTATAAATATATGGGCTAATAATGTTTGATAGTGTTGGGGATAACAGTATCAATAATAAAATATGTTCTTATAATATGCTCAGAGTTTATTAGCAGCTAATGCAAGTGTGCACAAGTGTTTAGGCTAAATTTGCCAGTGGCTCTTAATTTCTCACAATCCTGTATTTATGTAAGGATTCTTGTATCTTAGATATGTCTGAAAGTGTGTTTGCTTGTTCATGTGTGTGTGTGTGTAGCCAACAAAGAAGAGGTGGTTCAGAAGGCCCGTCCGGTCTCCAGTGACGTTGGAAGCAGCAACCCAAACTTCTCTGACCTCATGGATGAGTTCATTCAGGAGAGACTGAGATCCAAAGGGACAATGGTCAGTATGTCACAGTCACAAAGCCATTATTGAAAGTCACAAATCACATTTGTTCTCCGCTGACGTGCAGGGCCGTCGAGGCAGCAGCCCCGTAAGTTTGGAGGTTCCCAGAGACCTGCCAGAGCTCCTGGAGGCTGGTCAGGGTCCGGGGTCACGACCGGGTGATGACCATCGGCCTGCTGACGATGGGGTACCCTCTGAGTGGACGTCACCTGCCAGCGCGAGTGGTTCAGATGTTGTCAGCTCCGACAGCCAATCAGACTCCTTTAATGCCTTTCAGTACTCGGCCTGCAAATTTGACAGTAAGTAACTGAATATAATTTTCTAACGCACTCATAATGTGACCTTTCAACAGTAAATATGTGTTTATTTTAATTTGAATAAAACTGCTATAATTTGAATATACTAATTGTATTTATTATTATTTATTTATTTATTATTTAAAATAAATTGCATGTTTTTACTCACAGGATTTCTAAAGTACTGGTAGGTGGAACTGCAGGTTAAGTAGAAAAATACTGAAAATCTGATGTGTTTTCTCAGGATTTATTCAATTATCAGAATTCTTAAAAAGCTTTCACACACACACACACACACAAAAAAAAACAACAACATATTTTTTCATGACTAACAAAGATCCACGAACGAGCTCTCTTGACTTTTTAAACTCCGTTTTAAAACCTCAGACAATTTTCTGCTGTTTTTGGTTGTAGCTAATTCTGCTTAGGTGTGGTTTTTAAAAACTTTGAGGTACCGGAATTGTGTTTGCTCTGTGTGTGAGTTTTTTTGTTGTTGCTGTCATTTTAATTTCATGTGTAACTCAGAAGTATAGCATGCATCTAACACCTTACAGACATCTGCTTATATCTACCACATGCTTGAAATTTTGAAACAGCAACATGTTTGTAAGAGCTTCTTGTAGGAATATTAACAAAAACAAGATTTTTTTTTTTTTTTAACATTAAAAAAAAATCATGTTCATCATTTATTACAGAATAAACACATTCTAGGACTAAGATGTCTTTTGTAGGTTCAAATTTTAAAGACTATTAAATCAATTCTGATATTCAAATATTTTTATTTATACTATTTTTAATGCAAATGGTTGGTTCATTTGTAACTCAAAAAGTCATTTTATTTGTATTTTAAAATGTATTTTATTGTCTTTAATGTTCTGCGGTGTGATTCCAAAATTACTCACCTTTTAAGATTTGAAATTTGGAAGCAAAAATTCACTCTGTGAGCCAGTATGTGGGGACTTACATTTTTAATTTATTGCTTTAATTTGTTACATTAAGTCTTTCATAGTTTGGCTTTTAAATTTAGATATTTTGAGGAAAAACAAAGATAAAATATACACTATAACAGAAGAAAGGAGGATAATGGTTTGTCAGCTTTGTTTTGGAGCTTCAAGTTTGCCGCAGGTTTTAATAGAGAACATTCAGCACTTCACCAGATTGTTTATTAAAAAAAAAAAAAAAAAAAAAAAAAAGGAATATTTTAACAAGGCAGCTGCCTTTGAGGTTGATAAATAAAACCATAAAGTGTGAAAAATCACAGTAACCTGAATGGCCGTGTGAAGCTGTTTTCCACAACAAAGTTAATCTCTATAGAAACTATCAAATCTTAAAAGTTGGGGTCTTAACCCAAAAGGACAGGGTAGAATAAATTTTACATTTAATATAACAAATTGTTGAACTTTTTTACGCTCTGATTATCAAACTGGGGATATAAGTGCTTTTGGACCCATGTGATGATTCAAAGAATTGCAGTATTCAGCCCAAGATTTGATGCGTAAAATTAATTTCATAACTTTGATTCTAATATGCTTTTTTTTTTTTTTTTTTTTTTTGTACGTTTTTTGTAGATTTTGCTTTTAGTTCAGATCCATGTGGAGGAGGAGTTGGGTCTGGAGGAGGTGGGCGAGGCAGCTCCATGGACCAGGATAGTCTGGGTGGAGGTTTGGCCTCTGACGAACACGAAGTAGCCAGTTTGACGACGCTTCACATCGACTCTGAGACTAGCAGCCTCAGCCACACAGTCACTGTTACTGGTATGTACACATCGACAAAATGATACCAACCTCCAGAGGTTGTCCTCATAAAACACCAAATTTTATTTTATTTTTTTTATACAACAAGTATAAAGAGGACAAGAAAAGGATCCGGAGTTTTTTTAATTGTCCAATTGTTTTCTATCCTCTGTGTGCTTTCTTGGTTAGGTTCTGAAAGTGCCTCACCTATGCATTCCCTTGGGGGCTCCCGTTCCCAGACGCCTTCCCCTGCTACACTTACCGCCGAGCACACGGATCACACACACTCCCAATCGCACACACACTTGCAGCTGGACCAGAAACTCCACAACTCTGTCCTGCAGACCCCTGAAGATCTGGGTAATTCTCTTGCATACATTTATAATCATGTTTTCTAATAATAATTATTTCCATACAGAAAATTAACCATTTTATATAAAAAATAAAGCGATCTGGGAAAACACACAAATTGTTCTTACTTGGGATTCAGCTTTTAACGATGCAAGAATCCCTGATTGATTTTTGATTGCTTCTAGAAACAAGCGAGTTCCCCACTGAGGACTGCAGTGTGATGGCAGGCGGCTCTCTAACTGGATGGCATGCAGATGTTGCCACAGTCATGTGGAGGAGGATGCTGGGTATCCTGGGAGATGTTAATGCCATCAAGGACCCAGAAATCCACGCTCAGGTCTTTGACTATTTGTGTGAACTGTGGCAAAACCTGGCCAAGGTGAGAACTGAGAAACGACTATTTGAATCCATTTTTTGCGGGATTAAATAGTAAAACTTGTTTGTTTGTTTTTTCAGATTAGAGATAACTTGGGCATTTCTCTGGACAACCAGTCGTCTCCCCCACCACCTGTTCTGATCCCTCCTCTCAGAATCCTCACCCCTTGGCTCTTTAAGGTTAGTGTGAACCAGAAGTCACTAGAATTCATCGTCTTTAAATTCCCAGATTAAATACTAATGGAAACTGTTCATCACACAGTGCGGAAATACAAACTTATTTATGTGTACGCTCTGTTTTTGTCCTCTATCTTGTTTAAGGCCACCATGTTGATGGAGCGTTATAAGCAGGGGAAGCTTCATGCCTACAAACTCATCTGCAGGATCATGAAGAGACGGCAAGACGTTTCCCCAAACACAGACTTCCTTACACACTTCTACAACATCATGCACCAAGGACTGCTGCACCAAGACCAGGTTTGTGGGTTTGATTATAAATATCATCAATGACAGCTTTTACAACATTTATATTTTAACTACACACAAAAAAAGTAGGTACAATAGTGTCTCGTTTATTCCAGACACATAAGTGAAAAACCGCAAAGTAGGAACGCTATATTTATTTTAGTATTTATATATATTTAAGGCTTTAGAAATGCTTCCCACACTCTTGCAATGTGCTAAACTCTTAAACCTATGTAATTTTAACATCATACGTGTACAAACTGCACTGTAGCTGCTGCAAATTTTATATAGGTACTAACCAGCCTTGGTTCGGTTCTGATCGGCTCTCTACAGCCGTTGAGCACCAAGACGCTTTTGGAGAGAGCCGGACCTTCGGAGAGCCAGTACAAAACCACACAATGGTCCCAGTCGAGTCCAAATAATCAATGGGGATCTGGATGAAAAAAGTCCCTGTGAGCTCTGGAGAAGACACTGGACCTCCAAGCAACGCATCCCCACTTTAGAGGCCTCATGGGCCGGCAAGCAGCACTCAGCTTGACCGATGAGGCTGGACGTCCGACCGGTTGTGGTCCAATTCCTGGTCGGTTCTGTATGGCTCTCTGCATCCACTGAGCACTGATGTCACTATAAATATGGACCGAACTTGTTCGGCTCGCATCAAAACTTTCCCTCGATTCCAGCAGAAAGCAACACTGTTTGCTTCTGGGTAATGTAGTCCTTTTGGACAGGCGATACAGTGTAGGCTTATTGAGAGAAAACTGCAAAATGGCGGCACCTGTCCGAAGTATTTATTTATTTTTTGTTAACTTTTTTTACTGTATCCAGTACTTTCCCAGTCCTGTGAATCATATTAAAGTTGACAGTCGTGTGTCATGTTAAATCTTTTTTTTTGGGGGGGGTCGTGTACAATCTTACTTTGAAAAACCATGAAAGAGCGAGTCCACAAAAGTTGAACCGCAAAGTATTGAGGGTTACTATAATAATAAAACTAATTTATTATTATTTTTTTTTTAAATCTTGAACTATTGTAAGCCCAGAAACAAACGCTGAAGATACAGTTGTAATGATTTTATAATTAATTGTAGGATCTGTCAGAGTGGTAAAAGCATAAACAGTCTTCATGTTTGATGTATGTTCTCCATACAGGACATTGTGAACACCATCATCAAGCACTGCAGTCCGAGGTTCTTCAGTATCGGTCTACCTGGTGCCACCATGTTGATCGTGGATTTTATCATTGCAGCTTCTAGAGTCACAGCCTGTTCGTCACTTAATGTAAGATAATTATTTTGCAGACGTTGGGTTCACATTTACTCGTCTTTTCTTAACGTTTTTGCTTCTTCCTTTCTCTTCAAGGCTCCAAGAGTGGAGGCCCAGATCCTTCTCGGATCTCTGGTGTGTTTCTCCAACTTTTATGAGGACCTTGCTGCTCTCCATCCGACCACAGCTGACGTGGTTTTAACAAAGTTCCCTGATGTCAAGGTGGATGTTAACTGTAAAGCTGACGTTTGCTACACATTAATCCCAAAACTTTGATCTGTTTTGTGTGTAAAGCAGGTCAGCTTTAATTTTGTATCTCCTGTCTGCTGCCTGTTGGGGATCTCAGAGCAAAGTATTAGGTTAATGTCTCATCAGATATTCCTGAAACAGCTCGGGGCTGTGGGAGTAATGTTGTTTTTGTTGTTGTTGTTGCTGTGTAAGCAGTTAATGCCATGCGTGGCAGCACCTCAGGTTCTCTCTCTGGCTTCATACGAGCCAGAAACTTGTTTTGAATCACTAAGCGATCATTAACTCCAACTGAAAGGATGGGACCGGCGAATCTGTGAATGTGTTCATATTTTGTGCGGCATGTGTTTATGCTGCACCACATATCAGTTTGTCATAGTTTTATAACTTGCATGGATGTCTGTTCATCGTACACACCAGTTTTACAACATACTTGGTTTCTATTTGATTTAGTGAATTCACAAACTTAATTTTGGACGTTTGTGTTTTAGGAGCACATAATCAAAACCATCCTGACCTCTGCCAGGGATGAACCCTCTGCTCCTGCTAGGTAAACTTCATATTTTAATGTTTGTAAATTGTGTTCATGAAAGAGAACAGTTTGCTCATTGTGTGTTTTTTGTCAGGTGTGTTGCCTTGTGCAGTCTGGGTATCTGGCTGTGCGAGGAGTTGGTTCATGGGACCGAACATCCTCAGATTAAAGTTGCTCTCAATGTCATATGTGTCACCCTGAAGGTGAGTCACTACTTTACAGACAAAAAAAAAAAAAAGTCAGCTACCGTATTTTCTGGACTATACGTTGCTCTGGAGTATATGTCACATCAGTCAAAAAAAATGCCTCATGAAGAGGAAAAAAACATTTAAGTTGCTTCGGAGTATAAGTCAAATTTATTTAGAGGTGTATTTTACAAAGTGCAATTAGCATTTAATCTGAAATAACAGTAACACAGAGAACATACCTGGGATCCTGAACAGGCTTAATTAACATAACAAGTCCGACAAGCAAGTTACTGCTAAATTCACCAATTTCATTCAATATCACTGAATCCATTGAATACTTCATCCTCTGTGTTGCTTTTGAACAACTCTGCCAACTCCGGAGGAAGATGGGGCTGGGGGGCAGGGGTAGCAGGAGAGGAACAACATATATTGTCAAAAACCTAGAGGGCCCCCTCACGGCTGCAAATGTCACAGGACTGGCCAAACTATGAAAAAAAAAAGTGTGACTTATAGTCTGAAAAATGCTGTACATTATTTGTAAAATTAGAGCAGATTGTAGATAATCAGAGAGGCTGATGACTGATTTACTGACGTGCACAACACAGTCTAAACAAATAATGAGTTTAAACTTGTTTTCTTCACCACTCTTCAGTTCTTTTTAAGTTAAATTTGGGTTTAGTCCAAATAAAAATACTCAAAGACACATATATTAAAATATTTTAGTTAAAGCTATCATAAATAACTACAATTTATGTAAATATTTTAATTCTTTTGTTAAAAAAAGTTGCTTTTTCTATGCACTTTGTGCAACTTCGATAAGATTTTCAAGTAATTTTATTAGTGCAGAAGATATTCATAATTTATACATAATCCTGTGTGACTGATGGATGTAATTATATATGAACATCTCTAATCTCAAACATAAAATCCCCTCTTTTATATTCTATTTGAACTATAATTATTTGTGGTCTACTGTATGTGTGATGTTATTAATACTTAAAATACAAAATATGAAGAAAAGTTGTAGATTGTATTTCTGTTTAGTGCACCAAAACAAAGAATAATGGATGATTGTGCTGTGGATGTGGTTAATATGCACTTGGTGTGACGAAAAATATTGTTGGAGGTGATTGTTAGTGTTGGTGAAATTGTCTCGGTTGTTATTGTCCATTTCAGGCGTCTGGACCGAGAGGCCTTTGGATCAGAATAAAACTGTCCAACATTTACTGTCTGATCCAGAGCCAAGTGGCTCTAGATAGACACACATACCTTGTCAACCTTGGAGTCCCTCGCTTGTGTATCGGCAGCCAATCGCCTGTTAAGACACTGCAGCAGCAGACCCACACTTGCATTCATTTGGGAGTAAACCCTGGACTGTAAATATGTTTGGTTCTCCTTCAAATGGGAGACTAATCCAGTGGGAATGCTGCAAGCTGTGTCTTACACACACATGCATAAAACATTCACACACACTCCTGCATATAAACATTTGTCCACTTCTGGATCTCTTGCCTTCGTAGCAGCAGCCAAACGCCTCAGCCATGGGCTCTGTGACATGTACACACAATTACACACACATTCACAATGCTTGAGCAATTATTTTTTCAGAGCTGAGCCACTTCCTGTTGACTGTATTGTCTTCCAACCTTCGATCAGCGGTTATTTTTGTTTTCCCCAGACTATGGTGCCTATATTAAACAGTGTGGGTTTTATTGTTTTGCAGAAAATGAAATACCTTAAATAGGTTGTGAGTGTAGTGAATACAACTGGATAGTTGAAAAAAATAATATAACTTACTGTGTACAGCGCATGTACAACTTTATTTGTGTATATGAGCAGCAGAAACAGAAAAAAAAAAAATTTGTTGCTTTCTGAAAATGCTAAAAACTGGTATATAGAATACACTTTATAATGTGTATATTCTGATTAAAAATATATTTGTATTGGTACAAATTATTTACTGACTTATTTTAATGTATCTTTTTACATGGACTGATTATTGTTTAATGAAACTGTTTTAACATTGCTGTTTAAAGTCTCCTACATTAGGATGTGAAGTAGTCTTGCTGTGTCATTCATCATCTCTCTCCTCCTTCCAGGCTTGTTTGTCTCAGCAGATCTGATTACAAGGGATTTTACTATAACTTCACTATCCATACGTCTTTTTGTATTTCCTAGTATCCTAATAAGAACGTAGCTCTGGTGGCGTCAGACATCCTTCACCTTTTGATCAGTTACGTGGATCATCTTCACAAATTTCCCCCTGAAACTCCAAAGAAGATTGTAGAGGTAAGTTACTCCAATGCTTGTTTAAATACATTCAAATACAAAATAAATTGTTAATTTGTCCTAATAAGTAAAAGAGGTTTGTGTGAATTCAGAAGATTTGTAAGTGCAACTTCTGGCTTAAAACAAGCAGCCAAATCTCTGAATTTTGTTTTAATGTTGCTTTGTTTTATAAGACAGAAAAAAACATGTTATTCACCTTGTAATTATTATTGTAGTTATTAAAAATCTAGCTAATTCGCCTATTACTTTTCATTTAGCATCAAGAGTTTTGAGTCCACTGGTTTTGCAAAGGGTAATAGAAAGTGTTTGATATTGACAATATTGCTTTTTACATATTTAGCATCTTTTTTCACTGAGCGAATCTGCTCCACAATATTTATGTAAGGTTTTTCAGACTGTTTCATTCCGATGATGCTGGTATTCCTCAGTTGTCTGTGTCAGCCTACTTTATTCTGACTTTTATAGCATTAGTTCTAGAATTTCGCTGCTCAAGGTGGCTGCATGTTGGAGTAGCTCTGTTAATGTCATTCCGGGTTCTTGCTTTTGAAAAATTTAATTCCTCCTTTTTCTGGATGTAAATCACTTTTTTTTTTTTTTTGATGATTACAGGTTGTCCCCGGTTTACGGCGGACTTGCTTTACGGCGTTTTGCGTATACGGCC
>JARVLU010000624.1:17234444-17256090 GCA_031762415.1 Simpsonichthys santanae | reverse complement strand
AACAGCTACATTATAAAGTGATGTAAAATACTAAAAACAGGAACATGTCTGTGTTGGTTTATGCCATGAACTTAGCATTCATTTATTCATCCAGCAGTTATTGTCATAAATTAAACTTATTTTACAGTTTAAAATCTAGTTTTGTTTAAAAAAACAACAATGATGGACCGAACTGAGCTCACCAGTGGGCCTGATTAGGCCCCCAGGCCACCAGCTGAATAGCCCTGCACTATAATCTATGGTTTGGGCAGAGGTGTTCAAAAAATAAAAAATAACAGAAAAAGGACTGCATAATTTCCCTTTAAAAAAACTGTTTTCAACATTAGGTTTTATTGCACATCTCAAAACATAGAAGTCAAATCACTGGCTTTTTTCCTGCAAGACAGCAGTTTCCAATAAACTGCAGCAGTGTTTAATTTATACAGTTACTCACTGTTAGGTCTGTTACATTGTTAAACCATTCATTTTTTTGCAACTATACACATAATAATTTGCAGCTAAATTATCAGAACAATATAATAAATATGTAAACTTCTCAACAAATTACAGTTAGCTCATTTTAAGCTTGATTAAAATATAGCACCAAGTGCATGGTTCATATTTGAGTTTATATCACTGTTCAGACTAGTTTGTGACTCAAAGGTGTGAGAAAATTAGCAACATTTCTGTTGCAGTCTTGTTGAATTCAACTTTGGTCGCATTTTGAGCGGCCAGTTTATTTTAATTTTTTTATCACATCCTTTTTTAGAGTGTACGTGTTGCAAAACTGTATTCTAGGCTGTGCACATTATTTTGTTGTCCACCTCCGCACGCATCGCACCTGCCTCAGCCTGCTTTAATCCCATCTAGGCAGATTTGATCTACTGGAGTACTTTTTGAATTCAACGTAGGCATTGATCAGTTTTTGAAAATATATTCTTCATCACTGTTGTGTTTTTAAGACTTGGACATTTGGGGCTGTAGTCTTACATGCTTTCTGTCAGAGTAGAGGCTGGATACACCCTTGAAAAAAAAAAATCAAGGATTCGTTTGATGAAAAACTGTGACTCGCGCGAGTAAAACTGAGGATCGAGACAGTTTTGAGATTTCCTTGTGGATGCTGTTTGCAAACTAGTGTCCAGCAGTTGCAGCCCAGTGGGTACTATCTATAAATAGCAGTGGTGCGTTTATGGATCAGAAGAAAAGTTTTTTGTTTTAGTTAATCCGGTAAAGTTAAAAAAAGAAAAAAGTTGAGTTTTAATCGCCAGCTGCAATACTGGTGCATCCTTTTGCCTAACCATCTTTAAAATATACTGTTAAATGATGCAAAATGTTTAATTTTATTTCTAAAACAAGTGAATTTTGATCTTTGCAGTGTTATTTTCTTTTTAAATCCCTGCTTTCTGAAGGGTATTTCTTAATGTGACGTGAAGATGAAGATATATATTTTCCTACTTTGCCTGAGCTTTTAATTCATTTCTGTTTTTTTTTGTTTTTTGTCTGTGTTTTTGTGAGGCATGCGTGGGATGTGGTGTATGATTTTCAATCCTCCCTAGAACAAACCAAATGTTTGCTTAATGCAAATACACAAAAAAAAAAAAAAAAACCTGAAGCATATCGAGCTCATTAGACACAATGTTTTTCCCATTCACATCCTGCAGCATTTCATCTTCTCAATGACTCCGGACTGAAACGCACAATGTCGATGGTATCACTTTAAATGTGGCTGGCCAGCTAATGGACACTCATCTCTCTTTATACTTTATCCAGGGAATTACACTTTTTGCATTCAGCCCACACAATAGACTTCTTAACACAGTGCTTGTGTGTGTGTGTGATAATGAGTTTAGTGCTCTATTGATCAAACTCAACCCATTTGGAGTTTGAATAAAAAGCTGTCGTTGAAGAAAGGCATGATTGAGAAGAGAATTGGAAAACAAGATGAATCATGTAGATGCAGAGTCAGAAAAATAATGTAAAAATAAAAAAAATCATAAATTTGAGCCACTAAAGTTACAGAAAATGAAATGAATGCTCAAGAAAGTTGATCATAAGAGGGGAACAAGAGATGGATAAATCTGAATGAAAGAAAATATTCCCTAATCATCTGTTTCTGTCCCTTACGTCTCTCCAGGTATTCATATGGGGCATTACAGTCGCCAAGATACTGACAGTCTACATGCACAGTGCGTGCATGTGTATCCACCTTTTATGCCTTTCCCTATAATCTAGGGTGTAAATGGAGTCTTTGAGAGCAGAGAATGAGGCCATTACCAAGTATGAGTTTAATAAAGAGCAAATTGCTCTCTCTCCCTCTTTATCCCCTGCGCTCTCTTCCTCTTTTACTTTTCTCTAAGAGTGAAAAGAACGACGCGTCATTATCAGTCCGCGCTGCGCCGAGCCTCACCGCTCCAGTTTTGGTTTTATATCAGCGATACGGAGGTTGATGGCTGCTCGTTGGCGCTTTTTCAACGGCCTCTGAACGAGTTTTTCTGCATGAAAAGCTTTTGTTTTCACTCGAAACGCGACCCCTCTCTTTTTTTTTTTTTTTTCTACAAAGACTGAAAGTGTGGAAGCTGCGGTCAGACTTTTTGGTCCATTTGGCTTTGTATGGTGAATCTAGCAAGCTGAAGCTCATGTTAATGTATCTGCTTTCTCACTTGTGTACACTTTTATTTAAAAAAAAATAGTGCATTTATCATTTGCTACATGTCATTATTGAATATTTATAATATAAACTTTTTGGTTTATTAACCAAGGGACAGGGTGTGAATACACAGATACCATGCTTAAACCATTCACCCCTGATTTGAGACTGAAAAATAAAAGAAGATACCTAATTTAACTTAAACAAGAGACAATATTACTGAACTTTGTCAATAACAATAACAGCATTAAATCTGGGGTTCTCAAACTTTTTGCATTATAGGGGAGAAAAAGTTTTAGGAACCCCCTCATAACCCTCATGTTTATTAAATTTTCTTCAATTTGTCTCTTTAATGCAATGGAAATATTTGTTTAACAGAAATACCTTGAAACCTTTTCTTTAATACGGTTAATACAATTTTTATACTTTTAAACATGGGGTATTTTTTTTTATTCAAGACACACTTAATTAACACTTAAAGTTTTTAATTTCACCTTCCAAAAATTACAATTTTGAGAAAATTAACAACATCAAAAACCACTTTAAAACTTTACCAATTCACAAAATGAACATTATAAATGTATTGCCACGTCTTCAAATTATTGCAGAGAATGCTTTAAATAAAACTGAACAGAAACTGTGTTGTAATTCAGGGAATAGGATTATGGAATTGCCTTGATATCACCATAAACATTTCTAAAACAATGTTTAAAAATATGATTAAGGTGAAGTTGTTGGGAAGTTGTGGTGTCAGGTGAAGGATGTCTGATGTTTTTTGTTTTCATTGTGGAGATTGTTCAAGCGTAGGTTGTTTGTAGTTATTTTATATTTTTTTAAACAAGGGGCAGATATAAGAAATTTTTTTCCTTCTTTCTGCACCCTTTTTATTCAATGTTTTTTCAATTGAACAAATAAATGAATAAATAGAAGAAAAAAAATAACAGCAGTAGTCATACCAAGCAACAGGGCTTCATTTGTAAACTGATCAATGCCAGAACGCAAATGTGATTTTCTGCATTTTGGCGTACTTTAACAGATTGTTAATCTACGTGCTTGTTAAAAAAAAAGGAAAAAAAAAAAAAAAAACCACTAGCAGACCCCCAAGCACCGGCTTGCAGACCCCTGGTGGTCCGGTGACCCCAGTTTGAGAACCACTGCATTAAATAACTTGTTATAAATTTTCTAATTAATCTTTTTTTACACTTTAAATATCTGCCAACCATGTTAATGGGACTTTTGTAGATATTTTCTTTGAGATTTTACAAAGTTTTAAAGCATAAGATTTGCTCATACACTATATGAATAAAGAGGTTGAGAGATGGGTTTCAATACAAAAGGTAATGATTTGATCACTTGTGTCTTACAGGAGTAACTTTCATTTACTGAGGAAGAATGAGAAATTACTAAGGGAGCTGAAGAATCTGGACTCTCGGCAGTGGTGAGCACTTTCACCCATCACTACCGTTCTCCTTTCCCCACCTACTTTACATTACTCATTTTTCATGTAGGCCAGCTGAGTGCTGCCATTTCAACTCTGTTGTTACCACGTTGGCCATTATTTTCTTTTTTTTTTTTTGCCTTTCAGCCGTGAGACTCATAAAATAGCAGTATTTTACGTGGCTGAAGGTCAAGAGGATAAACACTCCATATTAACAAACACAACAGGCAGCCAGGCATACGAGGACTTTGTTTCAGGGCTCGGCTGGGAGGTAAAATTACACTTACTCACATATTCTACAGTATTTTTTTAGTCTTTTTATTGCTAGGTGGTTTCATTAAATGTGATTGCCTCAAGTATATTATTAAAAATGTATTAAACTTATTAAACTTTGCACCATTTTGTTGTATAATTTTTTATAGATTTACATGTGTCTTGATGCATTTTGAACTAGTTTGAGATTCAGCATGTAATATTTCAACATTTGTTCCAAATTATAAGTGTTAAATTTAACATTGTAATTAATAAAATTCAGCCATGTAATGATTTAAATACAATTTTCTATTAAATTTTTTATTTTAATTTTTATTTTACATATTTTGGCATTCATGATAAAAGTAAATGTAGGTAATATATACGTATTATAAACCAGGCAGTTGCACTCTTGATCTAATTTTAAATGATCTTAAACAAAAAGACAGATCAATGCAACAAAAACCTGGTAAGACATTTAAACCAAATAAACAGAAGCACTTTTTTCTACTTGGTTATGTTTGTTGCAACAAAATATTCAAATAGTAAAACTGAAGTATTATTATCTGGGTTCTATCACAACATTTGTTACCTACAGTTTATTTTATTTATATACAGTATAAAACACTTTTTGAAGAAGAAATAATTAGGCACACCTCTGCAAGCGCAGAACATTTTTTCACTGCACAATGTTTTTAAATCTCGAGTTTTCAGTGAAGAGTAATTTGATCCTAAAGGTAGTGAGTGTTTTTCTAATCCATGCTGCATGTCTGTCTGTGTGTGCTTAAGGTGGACCTCACCACCCACTGTGGCTTCATGGGAGGCCTTCAAAGAAACCGCAGCACGGGTCAGACGACGCCTTACTATGCCACCTCCACCACTGAGGTCATCTACCACGTGTCAACACGCATGCCTCATGATCAGGACCAAAACCTCACTAAGAAGGTAACAAACCAACACTGAGACAGTGATGACCTCATGATCCAGAGACATTTTGAGATATACTTTCTCCTCAGGCTTTTTCTTTTTCCTAAGCTGTAGAAGGAACGACTCACATAAACATTTTAGAAAAAAAGCTAGCCCCTTACAGAAACAGCATTACGTCTTTGTGATAAATACAATAATGAGTATATCCTATCATATATCTTTAACAATGCATTTTCACTAAAACACTCCTTTATATTGATTCAACTCAACTATAATTGACAAATATTGTGCCACTTTACAATAATATGGTTGACCTAGTACCGGTAGCTTATAAATATTTATTTAAACAGCCTGAACCACTGCAATTTTATCAAACAGATACAATAAGCAGCAGGAAAATTGGATTTTTCATCCTTTTTTAGAAGACAGAATACATCATGAAGTAAGAAATGCAGAAAGGACACTGTCCAAATGTTCCTCTCTGATGTTCCTTCCACCTTCGCAGTTATTTTGTTCAGCACTGAATCCAAACAAGCTAAAGAAAACTGATTAACAGTGTTTGAGGTGTGGCTAAAGCTTCTGTTCTCTGACACATTCAACTGCTTCACTATTTTTTGCCACACAAAGTACTAATTTTAGGAATAATGACATGTTATTATGAAAAAAACTTAGAGGGGTTAGGAATGAAACAACCTTAATACCTGTAGACTGAAGCTGTTGTGCATTCTGATCATTCTTGATTCAAAGTACCGTAGTTTTCAGACTATAAGGCGCACCTGATTATAAGGCACATTAAGCAAAACAGATACAGTATATCGATTTTATTCATCTCGTTCACAATAACCACATCAAATTGGTTTGAGCTCAGTAAGCACAACCAGAATTAATACATAAGGCACATCTGATTATAAGGCTCATTGTCGATTTATGAGAAAATCAAAGACTTTTAAGTGTGCCTTATAGTCTGAAAAATACAGTAATATCGTCCAAGTAGCAGGAGGTTAAACACTTTCAGCAGATGAGAGGAATCCTTCTTACTTTTTTCATATCTTCACAAAAAAAAAAAAAAAAAAAAAAAAAAAACAGCCTCAGACGCTCAATGCAGTCGCTGTACCAAGATGTGTTGCAGTTCATCTTGATGCCGCTTTATGTTTGATTCTCAGAAACAATCATGTGTGCGTTTGTGCATGTTAGGAGGCTTGTATCGGTGTCTAGACGGGCAGGTTTTATTGTGCGTCTATATCTGCGTTTGTGTGTAATCACACCTGTCAACCCTCAGGCACTGGGTGCCCTGCACATGGCCGTAATGTCCTTTTAATCAGATCATACTTCCTGCTTCTCGGCCTATCACATGGCTTCAGGCTCCTGATTGGATTACTGGCGTTTGGGCCGACACCATCCGTCTCACTGATCAGCTGATGGCCCCATGCATAGTCACATACACACAACCCTAAACCTGCTTAGTGCACATTTACAAAAGGTTTTATTAACATCAGTCTGCACAAATAACCACATGACTAGATTTGTGTTAATGCCAGAGAACGACACGCAGACAGAACCTTACAAACACATCCAGATGCGACGCACAAGCAAATGTATATACTGGCAGACATTTATCATCTATCATCCTGCCACACTCGCACTAGCACAATCAGTTTAGTCCTTCGCAGGGCTCTTGTCCAGGTTTCTCTTTATGCGACGCGGTGTTGTCGTAACGCATCCGATCAAAACATGAATAACATGTCTACAAGTGCTCCACGTGAAATTATCATAACATCGGAGGTCACGTTTGATTGTCTACAAATGTTTTTAAAACACCTTTGTAGGACCGAAAGCTGCCAGATTTATTGTACTATTTGTTTGCTCAAAATTATAGTAAAGGTGTGTCTCGGTTGAATTTTTCCTAAATAAATGCACTTTAATGGTAAAATCAGCTGCATTTCGCCTGGGTGGCGTGGCGAAATGAAGCTGATTTGACGTTTGCTCCAGGAGTTCCGGAGCGAGACGAAGGTGGCTTAGTATGGCAAGCCAAGTGTCTCATTAATAGCCAATTTTAACTATTAATGAGACACTTTGCTTGCCATATTGGTCGAGCACCCTCTAGCAGCTGAAAATGGTAGTGTTCAATATTTTTCATGTCAGAATGAGTGAAATTGTCAGATCTCAGACAAAAATTGGGTTATAAATATGGGAAAAAAACATATATTTGCAGCTTCTGTGTATAAGTTGCAGGAATTGTGTAATTGTATGCAAAAAGTGCGACTTATGCAGCGAAAAATACAGTATTTGTAATTTTCAGGCTTTCTGATAGACCTTCAAATGTTTTCTTTGGACTTAGTCTGCTTTTTTCCTGCATATGTTTTTTTTATTTTTTTTTATATATAAGATGCACATTACTTAGCTATGCACATTACTTAGCACATTACTTAGCTATGAGTCATTTAGGCATACATAGGAAGCTAAACTCAAGGACAAGCTAGTGTTGTTGACACATAACGGACAGCTTAGCAAAGAACCAACTATATTGGATTTGTAGGTTTTTTGCTAACGCCAGCCTGTCTCAAAGACCCACTTTGTTCCCAGTTTGTATGTTGAATATATGACATCAATTAAAGACATTACAGTTTTACATATAAAAAATACTATTTTAACATTAACAATTTGACCGGGCTATTGGCTAAAAACTTCATATACAATAAACCAAAAAAAGGATGACACATCTTTCAAGTCATGTTTCATGTATTTGCTGATATTTATTTATTTATTGTCTGTGTATTTTTAAAAGACAAGACTTAAAGATATTGTTCATCAGCTGGAGATTTTTTCACCTTTCCTTCTGTTCAACTTTCTGGTCCTGTCCGATCAATTTTAGCATTACCATTTTTATATGCATTCATACAAATTTCAGGATGTGTTTTTGACATACGGCTAATGAAAATTTATTTAAAAGTTTAAATATTTTCTTCACTAAATTGTCTCAAAGCCCAGATTAAGACCATTTTAAAAGTTTTTAAGAAAATCTGGCAGCTTGGATGCACATTTATAAAAATGAGGACGTTTGCACACTTGTACTGTGCAACAGTGACTTTATATGACATTTATGATTGTTGCTCGTATTCAAAAGGAAATGGCGTTCAGTTTCTCTTATGGTCAAGAATGACATTCATCTTCAAGTGTTTGACAAATCAGACGAGTAAGGTGCGCGGGGGAGTAATGCGTGTGTGTGTTGGCAGACATCAAGGTTAATGACTGAGCTGTCACCAGCTTTGACTGGAACCTGCTGAGTGAATGTGAATCTCACACACACATCACTGTGCAGCATTACCCATAATCCCATCCGTCTTCCAGCTTGTACTTCATCTTTCCAGGGCTTCACTCAGTCATGTCGTGGACTCTCCGTCTTCTCACACTCACTCCATCACACTCAGGGCCAGCTATGCCACGTACATGCACACCTAAAATCAGAAGCCTTGAGTTATGATGGATACAGCTTGTCCAGCTCTTTGTTTGAAGCCTTTTGTTTCTGTTTATGTATCAAATAAGACCGATGCTGAATGATTTTCTGATTCTAATATTAATTATTCTTCTTTCCATTTGTCTTCACCTTCCCTCGCTTCAGCTCCGACACCTGGGCAACGATGAAGTCCACATCATTTGGTCAGAACATTCCAGAGACTACCGACGGGGAATCATCCCCACCGAATTTGGAGATGTGTTGATCATCATTTACCCCATAAAGAACCACATGTATTCCATCCAAATACTCAAAAAGCCAGAGGTAAAAAAAAAATCAAAAACCACCATTTGTCCATACCCTGGACAGTTATGGAGTTTCTTCACATATCTGTGTTTCCTTAGAATTTCATGAAACTCAGCTGGTTATTTAAAATCTGGGATGTTAATTAATCCCCCACAGCTCTAATCAGTATTAACTGGCCAAACCACCTTTAGTGAAGCTGTAACTGTTGCGAAAATCATTGGCCAATCTGTGTAATTGTAGTGGCCTGCTTCAGAGGATGCATTTCAGCCTCAGGAATTTTTATCCAGGAATCTGGGTCTTTTATGGGGCTTCATCTGCCGGTACTTGGTTTTCCTTTTGTTTCAACCACTGGGCTCAGATATTAAACAGAGAAGAACTTTCAACCAAAATGTCAGCACTACAAGAAAAGTAGTACATTTAAGATTAACCTTTCGCTTGTTGCTTTAAGATTTTGGGGTGCCTAAATATTTTGGATGATCGAGTGTTTTTTGAATCAAAGAGTTTGTGAGGAAAATCTTTGAATACTTTAAACACTACTGCACCAGTAGTTAAATCTACAGCAACACTTGTACATATGTACAAAGTTTTATTACTGTACTGTATTTGATTATCTTAGAGGCTTCATCATCATCATAAAACAAATAACCATGGATTATAAAATGTAGTAAAAAATGATTTTTCTATTGCTAATTATATCCAACTATATATATTTTGTGTGTGTTTTTTTATCTGTTTGCTATCATAGTTTGGCATGATGTATTATGTGTCACACTGTTGCTCTAGGAGCTACAAGGATCTTATAAATAACTCAATAATGTGCATTTTATTCTCGAACAGTTAAGGCTACATTATGTCAGAAAACAGCTTAAAGATATCAAGTTTAATTCTCTTGCAGGGCAAATGTTTTCTACTGAGAAACACTTTTATATTGTAAACCAGAGGATTAAAGCCTTCGATCTGAGAAGCAGGAAATCCAATTTGGTGAAGTTTGATCAATAATCAGGATTGTTGTTAAATAATTTGTTGCCATTCTATATTTCAAATGGTAATAGAGGTTTTATTTTTAAAGATTGTGAAAGTTGAGGAGTCCGTTTGTGTTTCCATGCATGGATTTATGTTGACTACACAGAAATGCAGCCAGGTTTGCCAGTGATCCTAGAGAACGTCTTGCCCCGAGTCGTTTTGATCTGGTTAATGTATCGGTCTAAAGCACACAGACATTAATGCCACAGCGCTGATGGCATAACTCTATTTCAAACAAGACCTAACACAATAAAAAGCTGCTTTTTTCTCTATGACATAGATACCACAGCACTAATAACATAATCATATTCTCTTTCATTCATTCTACAAGGAAAATTATTGAATTATCAAGAATCCAAGAACAAGTTAGATAAGATATCGCTTCTGTTGTCGTCCTGAAAGCCCATGTATTCGACCATAGAAGGCATGGCTTTGGGACCTGGTCTGCAAGCAAACTCAATTAGAGCTGGACGTTATTCTCTTTGGTGAATTCCACAAGCAACGTATTGAATTAAATCAGAAAGCCATTGGCTGAATCGAATATTGTATGATTAAAATGTCTGTTGTCTCAATTATTATTTGACTTGTAGCCTCCAGAAAGTATCCTTTAATAAACACTTTCTTTCTTTGTATAATCTGGCACATTGAGTTGTTGACTTCTTTTCTAGGTGCCATTCTTTGGTCCTCTGTTTGATGGTGCTATTGTGGACATGAAGATTTTGCCCACCATGGTTCGAGCCACAGCGATCAACGCAAGCCGGGCCCTCAAGTCCCTCATTCCTCTCTACCAGAACTTGTATCCTTTGACACCATCAGCAGTCAGAGTATGAAAGATGTGGGTCATAAGATCAAAGGTAGGCAACTGAAAATTACTCTTCCATCCTTCATTTCCTTATTCCGATATGTTTTTTTGTTGGTTTGGTGGTAAACCAAAATGATTTTCTCATTTTCGCAATAATGATATTATGAAACACTTAAATTTTTGCTTTAGAGCTCTTTAAATACACCTTGCCTACAAGCATACATGCATCACCTTAGAAAGCTACAACTCTTATGATTCATTGGTCACAACTGGTACAGTAATTGAAATAAGCTAAAAACATGCTGAGTTATAGCTGAAATATAATAACGTGCCCAAATTAGCAAAAGAAAGCAATAAGAACACATATTTGCTGAACTTTTAAATGAGCAGAAATTAGCACAAAATTCAGAAATTAGCTAAAAAATGTTAACTAAAAAAGCCTAACTTAGCAAAGAACAGCTGAAAAGTAGCTGAAAAAGCAGAAAGAAGCTTAAACTACCAAGAAGAAATGGAAAGAACTGAAACTAGCTAAAAAAATATTAAATTAGCTGAAAAGGCTAACGTTAGCATAAACAAAATAAAATAAATAGTTGCAGAAAAATGCTGAAATTAGTAGAAAGACGACAGTAGCAGAAATGACCCCAAAATCTTGCATTTATCTGAAAACAGCTGAAATTAGCTAAAGAAATGCTAAAAAGCTAGCTGAAAAGGTAGCACAGACTTAAATTAGCAGAAGAAAGCAGAAAGAACATATATGTGCCCATTTACGCTGAAAGAAGCAGAAATGTGCACAAAAAGGTGGAAATTATCTGGAAAAAGCAGAAATACTGTATGTAAAACACCAAACAACAACAAACACCTGAGTAGTAACTAAATAAAGCAGAAAGAAGCTTCTTTCTGCTTTTTTAAAAATGATGACGTATTTTTCAATAATAATATAATTCAATATAATTTTCCATCACATAGGAAAATCTTTATAATGCGCTTTTATTTTGTTGTAGGACATTAGTTTGTGATTTCAACCACAGTAGTGGAGTTTTGACATCACAATCCTCCACACATTTTAGAAACTTCAATTGTCTGCACCTTTTCCACTTTAGCTGTTTATTTTCAGATTTATTTTCAGCAGTACCACGTGAGAAACAAACTCCAACTTGTGATCTTCAGCAGTGATTACAACAAAGGTCTCAAGTTTCCACCCAGAGTACAACACTCGTCTTTAAAGTTGGCTCTCATTTCATCTCAGCTACACACGTGTAAAGTACAAACGTTCTCATAAAAACTGCACCAGCATTTTTACAAGGGTCTAAAGTGTTCAAAGTTTGAGTAGATTTTTGTTTTTAATGTAATTGTCTGAATTATCCTGATAACAGGTATACATTTTCTAAAAATGTGTTTTGTGGGTTTTACTTTCCTTAAAGTTATATTTTGTGTGTTTCCTGAAATCTTTGTTGCTTTGCTTGAGGATTCAGCCTCCAGCAATGTTTGGATGTCCTGGTTGGAGTGTGAAAGAGATGTACGGTATTTATGAAGTGCTAAATATCAAGTGTGCATTGTTATCTTGCTCCACTGAGCACAGAAAGTTAGGATGGTCTGTGTGTATTGGTGCGAGCATCAAAAGTGAATGAAAGGAACGTGCGTATGCACGCATGTGTGCATGCAGTTTCTCTGCTTGATCCGATGTGATGGTAGTTCGGTTTGAAGAAGCCAGAAGTCAATACTTATTGACGGATCTCCTCTAAAGGTCTGTTTCTAAATGAGGAGCCTTGCTTTGTAGTCTTATAGGCAGACATGTACACTTGCACGTTAATTACAGCAACGCACAACTGCCTCACTCGTTCAATATGTAAGTGCGTTCACAATAGGCTACACAGATTAATGCCTGTTTCTTTAAAATGTGCCTAAACAGATGGTCAGTTGTGAAGTAACTGAGTGTTGTATGAGAAGAGATGGCCCTCTGGTTTCTAATCAGAATTTGTTTTAAGCTGCAGCAGCAGTTTGATCCTTTAATGACATCATCCCTGCATCTGCCTGCCTTTTCTTTTTAACTCTTTCTCTTGGAATCAAATGGTTGCAGCTCGATTGCACGGTGGTGACGACCTTTATAACTGTGGCAATCATTAGAGTGAATTCACACACATGTATTTACAGATCAGCTCATTAAACTGTTTCCATCCATCCCGTAAACTTTCATTATAAATCTGAGAGTTGGGTTATTTTGCACACAATCAAAAGATCAATGTCCGCTTACATTGAGCAAAATTAACTGGATTCTTCAGCCTGACCATAGAAAAATGTGTCACACATTTATTTGTTTGAGGTGATCACAAAACAAGACATTCAAAAGTTACAAACCTTTCCTGGTCCGTTCCTACGACGGAGTATTAGAGCCACGCTAAGGAAAAAAAATTACATTACGAGAGTAAAGTCATAATATTGTGAGAATAAAGTTGAAATAATATGAGAATACAGTCATAATATTATGATAATAAACTTGTAATATTACCAGAATAAAGTCGTAATGTTATCAGAACTCCGACACAAAAAAAAAAACTGTCTTACAACCACGGTAAAATGATGAATGTTGACTACTTTGGTATTGATTTTACAAATAAATAAATAATCTGTTAGCACATTAGCATCAGATTATTATTAGTATCAGGACTTTGAAACAATTGTGCAAACGACTATGTCTGTTTCGAAGAAAGAACCACACAGATTAGGAAGATATTGCTTCTTTTGTAGAAGAGGAGCTTTCTGGCAGTGGTCGACTGCACAGTTATAGGTGGTTACATCTGCGTCCCATTCAAAGAGCGATATTATGACTTTATTCTCGTAATGTACATTTTTTTTCCCTTAGCATGGCCCTAATACTCCGTCATACATTCCTGCCTCAGTCAGAACACATTTTATGACATTTTTAGTAAATGTGTGTAAACATTAGAACTACGTCTCCACTTGAATTGCTCAGTCACTCGTGTATTTGTGTCATCATATCTGTAAATTTATTTTAAAACGTATCTCCTTGTGTCAGCAGGACCAACCACCAGACCAGGGGTCAGTATTGTTACTTGGATAGATTGCTGCAGAATTCCATGAAAATAAGAAATCCTTCACAAACCATTAATACTTTTATATACATTGGTCTGCTGGACACAATTTAATTTGACAAGCTTTCATTTGCACTTCTTTTCTGCGCTTTACTCAATCAGTTATTTTTCATGTAACAGTGACTCCAGCAAAAATGAGTCAAATAAAAACACGATTTTATGGAAAGGTGTCTTTTTTTTTCCTCATTTAGTCTTTGACAAAATTGCCCTGTAAGAAACTGATCTGTGAAGCAAAAAAGGGTTGAAACTGCTGCCTTAAGCAATAAACCCCCAAGTTTTGACAGGATAAGAAAAGATGGTTACAAATAAATGAATACAAATAGAGTTTGGAACAGTTTCCAACTCAAGACACGTTTGTGACTTCCTTAATAAATTCAAAAAATTTTATTTTATCTTTCTAAATCCAGCCACTCGGCTTGTTCTTCTTTACTCGCGACTTGCCTTTTGTCCTTTTTCTTTTCACTTTGTCCCATTCGTTGGGGGGTTTTCTCTAAATTTTCTTGCTTTCTTCATCTCCTTTCTCTTTCAAACTAACATATGTTGGCAAAATCATCATGGATAAGAAGAAACCCACAAAAGTCAAAGATTTCTTGAGTGTGTGCACATGCACCTTGCTGCACCTTGGTTGTATGTTTTTGTGTGAGGTTTCACAGACTGTGTGTGTGACAGTGCACATGTGAGAACACATGTGTCTCTGATTCTTATTCCAGAGTGTTTGTGTGTGTCTGCGAGTGTCCTGGTGTGTATTGATCGGTGGTAGCAGCAGGTCGATGTCTCTGACAGGCTGAATTACAGTAATCAGTCATTATTGACTCCCCATCTCTCTGCTACACTCACTCCTCTCCTCCATCACCACCTCTCCCTCCCTTTTTGCGCCATCTACTTCTTTTCTTTCTTTTTATGCTTTAACTCCCTGGATTTGTATGTCTGAGTTCACATCCCTTGTGCTCCTAAATGTTCTTCCATCACTCTGTGCCCTTCATCATTTCTCTATCTTTCTCTATAATCCTGCCCCTGCATTACCTCTGCCGACTCTACAACCCTCTTATCTCAGTGAATCTTTTTCTACTTCTCCTTCTGTCATGTTGTCTGTTTTTCATCCTTCTCATATTAGTTTTCCTTTTCCTCATTCAGCTTTTTTTTTCGTCCGATTATCTTGTTTATGACATCTAAATGTCTTTAGAAACTCCTAATGATGTCATTAAAATCCTTTAAAAAAAGGTTATTGGATAACAAAAAAGGAACAGGAGCAGAAAAGGAGAATATTTACTTTAAGCCTTCTCATAGTGAACATTTCAGACTAGAAAAAAATGATTCATAAGACCTAGTTTTTCTTGAAGGAACGTATAGCGTCCACCACCTTTTTTGCCAGATGATCAACTAAGATGATTTTATGTTTTGGTCTTACTTTAAAATAATGTGCAGTCTTGTCCAAAACTGCATTATTTCCTATGATTTTGTATGATCTGTTAGCGCTATAGCTAACATTACTTGTGATGAATGTCAGCTACTGTGACGCCAAATTTTATCTTAGTATTTGCAAAATCCTCTCAAGTAGAGCCACATTTGTTTAGGCTAAGATCAATTATCTGTGAATAGACCTGTCATAACAAATTTTGCTGGGCGATTGTCTCAGAAATTATTGCGATAAACTAAAATATTGTTTGAAATTTGACAATAATTAGTAATTATTGTCAAAATTTAAGAAGAAATGTTTAATTTGTTTTGCATGTAGTACCTTTTTTCAACCACCGGATGGTAGGACAAGACTGCTTGAACTGAAGGATGGATAGTGAGGGAGCAAGCAGCGTGTCTCTTTAAGAAAAATGGAAAGAAGGCCCCTTGACGTGAAATGTGTTGTCCCTCTTCGGTTCTCAAAATGGCTGACGCTCGGTGTGATTTGGGCTTGTTAGCATAGCATTTTTCACACAGAGCTTTTAATTTTAAAAAATCAGTAAACAAGTTCTCAGCTTCTTTTTTTTCAGAGAAAAACTACTTTTTAGACTAAGGCAGGGGCTTCAAACGTGAATTTTGGACCTTCGACAAGACGGAGGTCGGCCTGTTAGCTTAGCTCGTAGCTTAGCTTCTCAGCTTAGCTGCTTTTAACGATCCAAAAACACGATTTTGGATGGTTAAAATGGATTTTAAAGAGAAAGGGAGGTGTCAGTGAAGAGCACCAGAATTAAGCTTTTTATCATCCAGTGTCTTCAGTAGAAAGAGCGATACACGAAGAAACGATAAAGCCGATAAATTAAAATTAGATTGATAATTTCCATTAATAATGTGATTAATTGATTTGTTTATTGCGACAGGTCTATCTGTGACCGCCGTCTTGAGTTAATAAGTTGTGAATGTGCAGTGAGTCAATTGTACATTATGAAAGTTTCAAGTCACACAGCTACCAAATATATAAATACAAATATGTAGCCTTATAGATAAATATATTGAATGGCATTTAAGACACATCTGGAAATGATGGCTAATAAGGGTTTATTTTGTATAAATTATTCAAGTGCTGCATGAAGCTGCATTGAGGATCCAGATGAGGAGCAAGTGGGGTAAAAGAGATGGAGGGCAGGTTGGCAGGGCAAAGTATGTCAATGATAACTGGCATTTTCTCCTCTTTCTCTTCCTGCCTGCCCTCTTCCCTCCCTGTCTCTGTCTCTTGGCCCTCGGGGCGGTCCATCTGCCTTTCCTCTCCCTCTGATCTTTCATTCACCATGACCAGAGCCGTCCAAAAAGCACACGGCACACTCCCTCGGAGTGCCAGGCTGCTGGGACAGCTGTGTGTGAGCACAGCTCTATCGCACATATCAGCTCATTGCAGCAAGAAAAAGCAATCCAAAACTCTGCATTCACGTGGGGGCGAAAATGCAGCCTTCACCAGGTTAAGAAGTTTTTTTTTGTGCCCTCCGATGGCTCAAACACACAAAGCAGCAAATCTGTGGTCAGCGTGTGGTGGCATACTACCATCAGTAAACCTCTCTGAACTCACAGATCAGACCAGATGAAGGTAAGAAGCATCCCACTGAGTGAAATATTAGTGTCACCACTCCTTATGCAGCGGCAGCCCTTTAGAGACTAATGCTGAGGATAGTTCAGTTCAGCTTCAGATAACATAATGTGGCTTCAGGTGCATTTAGACCAGAATTTTGACACAAGTAGTAAAAAACGAGAAAAAAATGCACAATTTCTTTCTTCCAGGTTCAGGTTCACCTGCATGCTGCAGATGCATTGTGTGCATTTATGCGCTTAAAAGACGCCTCAGTGTCATTAAATTACACTGCTTGTAAGGATACATGTGTAATTCTGTGTTTAGTATATAAAATGTGTGTGTTTGTGTGTGACAGCTGTGGCAGTCCTCAATCTGCTTCTGGGTGATTGTGCTTCGGGGAAACAATGTTGGAAAAGATGCGAAGCCATTACACAAACACAGACGCACAATCTGCCAGCAAGTGTTTGTGTGTTTTCAAATATAAGTCACCTACCCGTGTGTACTTGTCCACATGATGGCGTTTGTGTATATTTTTCACTCTCAGGATTAGTGCATGTGCGGTACATCCCCGTTAGTAGTTGATTGGCAGAGATAGCTTCACTGGGGCCGGGGTCAGCATATGGCTCAGGATGATAGCAGTGCTGCGTTTGTGTGCATGTGTGTGTCACCAGCTCTTCCGCTCTTTCACACTCTGTTCCCTGTGAAATGATGGCAGCTCTGGGCATGTAGCGCTATTATCCCCCGTATTGACACACACACAATCACACACACACACACACACCGATGGCAGCCAAACGCCTAGCGGCCTGCTTGGCTTCTCTTTGACAGCTCCCACAATAGAGCTCATTGTCCAAGTGAGGCTACAATCTGCTGTATGTGACAAGGAGTGTGTGTGTGTGTGTGTGTTTCTCACCATGACAGCAAGGTGAGGGCAGAACCTTAAAAGAACACTACTTTCTTATTTCTGATGCTGAAATGGGGTTATGTTATCCGTAATCTCCACCGTGTTTCACTACAACCATCAGAAACCACCAAACACTGAAGTTCTGTTTCCTTTGACGTGAAAGAAAACCACATTGATGTATTTATCTTGTTTTATTTGACAGAATTTATTTAGAACCCGACACAAATCTGTGGCACACGCACTAAACCAGACGTTGGCAACTTAAGGCCCGAGGGCCAAAAGTGGCCCTGAGATTTCATCAGGCCCTCCAGTATCCTTAAATTAAAAAAAAAACAACTTTTTAAATAAATAATTATTTAAAAAAGCAGCAATTTATCAATGAGACTTAAGGAAATTTGAATTAAACATCTTACGCAAAACTTAAAAAAGAGCATTTTTTTTAAGATGTTGCATTTTCAGAACTAGACTGAATCTTAAAAACTTAAACACAAATATATATATATATATATATATATATATATATAAGTTTGTTTTGCGTATTTCCACTAACACATAGAACTTGTTAAGCTAACATGTCACATGTATCGTCACAAGAGCCAGTTTACAGAATATGTCTTATATTGCTAAAGGATTTTGAAAAAGACATTTTATAAAGCATGTTAACCATGATGCAAAAAGAAAAAAGGTCTTCTAGATTATCTGTCAAAAACTAAATGTATTTTCCAATTCTCTCTGCGGCCCTTTGATTGCTTTAAACATCATGATGTGGCCCTTTGGGGAAAAAAAAAAAAAAAAAACTGTTGCTCTCCTCTGCAATAAACTGATTTTTTTTTTTTTTTTTGATTAAGCATTAAAAAATACAGCAATAAACAAGCTAAGTTGACAAAATAGAACCATATGTTAAATAACAGAGTTAATTTGTTATGAAAATTACTGCATCTTCAACAAGTTGTTTTTGCAGACGTCATGTCTTTTTGTCAAACCAGCAATTTCTGTTTGTCAATCAAGCATTTGACTTTTTTTAAATTGTAAATTAAAACTATTGTCACCATTTTATTAATAAAAACCTGACCAAGCTATAAAGGAGAAATGATAAATTGTCAGTAGGGTGTGAGACTGCTATAAGAGCAAATTAAAACAACCTGAGCTGTATTTAATTCTTAAAGACATGATGATTAGGATAAAGCTGGTTGTTAGTCCAGAATTAAATATTGGTTTATTTGAGTGCAGGCAGAAGGAGAAAAATGGTTTTGGTTAATTGTTTCCCTTCGAGTGGATTGAGGAAATGAAAAGATGGGGGGGCTGAGGGGAAGAGTTCACAGCTAATCTCTCCTACATCTCCTTTGGGAAAAGTGTGTGATGCTGTGAGGAAGTCAGTCCACTCAACAGGCACAGATTATAACCTCATATGTTAGCACGGGTTAATTTGCTTGGATTGGGAATCAATTTCTCAATAAACCATTGAGTTAGCAGAGTAGAAAGCATCATCTAGTCTGCAGTAAGCACATGCTGGAAGGTTGAAATGGTCACACAGAAAACACTTAGCACGGGTGTTTAAAGGTGTTTTCTGGGCTGTTAATTTTCACACAGACATTTATTAGATAAAAACCGGAGAAGCGTTTTACACAAACGTTAACCACAACGCTGTCGCAGCATCGTCAATCTCTAATCTCAGTTAACCCAGCTAATATAACTGTCTGCATCCTCCGTTTGCTCCACTTTCTGAAATCTACGTCCTGTCCTGATCGAGAAATCAAACATCTGTTTGTGTGCGTGTTTGCGTGCACACGTACATGCCTGTCGTGGAGAGCTGTGAGGACACATGAGCTGCAGCCATCAGTGGCTCGATCACACCTTGTTGGAGCAGACCCCCCTCCGCCTGGTAAACAAGTTAATCTGCGGCGTGTGTCTGCGTGTGGGCGTCGGTGTGTGAATGCACTTTGTGACTTGTGTGAATGTAAGCGTTTTATGTGACGAGGTGTTTAAGATTCAAGAAGGGATCTGGAGGATGACCATGAGAAGTGCAGCTCAGTGTGTCATGAGCTCTAATCGTCATTTTGAATTCATCTTAAAGAGGAAAAATAAAGATTGAAGGACTGAGGATATTTATGAATTCCTGACAATCAATTAATTTGTGTTAAGCTGATAAATCGAAGTGTAATGGTTACATAACAATTAGCGGACCTTAATTAGTAAATACAAACAAACCCAGATGAACAGCATAATTTATCGTGTTACGTTTCATGACTTTTTATTTATTTATTATTATTTTAAATAAAACAAACTAAACGAGTCTGTGAAAAAATGCAGATGTCGATTGAAAACATTTAGGTGTTTTGGCAGCTCTGGAGCATGCAGGTGTGTCAATGCCAAGCTGGAAAGACATCAGCAATGATCTTAAAGGCAGTCGTTGCCTCCATAAATCTGGAAAGAGTTTGTGGTAATTTACAAACAATTTGAAGTCCATTTTACACAAAGTAAAATATATAAGTAGAAAACATTTAAGACATCTGCCAATCCTCTCAGGAATGACCATCCTAGCAAGTTCACCCCAAGATCAGACTGTGTAATGCTCAGATAAATGACAAAACGCCAACAAGAGCTACAACTCGGACTCTACAAGCCCAATATGTTAGGAGGTTTAAATTTAATGACTGGATAAATAGAAAAAGACAGAACGAGTATTGTCAGAAGTTTCTTCAGACTAAAATGAACATGGCAGCACAAAAGCTTTTGTAATGTTTTGTCTGAACAAAGTATAAGACCTCTAGAATAAACGTTTGATAAATAAGACTCAAATAGATGTCTGGCTTCAAAACACAGCAGCTCATTTGGAGAAAAAACAAACAGCATATCAGCACAACCACTTAGCACAGTGGTGGAGGACTGATGATTTGGGCTGTTTATACAGCCAAAGGACTTGTGCACCTCAGTCATTGAGGCCAGACATGAACTCCTCCGTTCACCAAAGTAGAATTTGAAGCAATCTGTCCAACAGCTGAAGCTTGGGCCAAACTGGTTCACAGGAGCAACAGAACAGCTGGAAAATAAAAAAAAAAGTAAAGCTGTTGTATTGATCCATCCAAAGTCCAGAACCTCCACCTCATTTAATTGTGGTGTGACCTTTAAAAGAGCTGAGCAGAAACAAATGTCTGCAAACCTAAACTGAAGTCAAAGAAAGGTTCAATACAGAACAACTTTATCATGTCCTAGACGACTGAGAATCTTCACCAGCATAACCTAAACTGAAGCAACGTTGGACAGAGAAGAGAACCTCCTCCACAGTTCAAGGTTCAAGAATCTTTATTATCCCCAAGAGCCAGTTTGTTTCACAGTCAGCTGGTACATAGAACAACCATATTATACAAGACATTGAGACATTAAAATAACAGTACAGAAATCATTTTTTTGTTGAGAAGCCTGATTGCTACAGGGATGAATGAGTTTTTTAGTCTGTTGGTCATACATCTGGGCAGCAGATACCTCCAGATACATCCAGATGGAAGTAGGCCTGTCACGATAACAAATTTTGCTGAGCAGTTGTCTCAGAAATTATTGCAATAAAGGGTATTGTTTTAAATTTGGCAATAATTAGTAATTATTGTCAAATTCAAGAAGAAATGTTTGATTTGTTTTGTGTAGTACCTTTTTTTTATGACCGGATGGCAGTATAAGAGTGTTTGAACCGAAGGATGGATAGTGAGGGAGCGAGCAGTGTGTCATGGGCTGTTTCTCTTCGGTTCTCAAAATGGTGGACGCTCGGTGTCATTTGAGCTCGTTAGCATAGCATTTTTCACACAGAGCTTTTA
>JARVLU010000624.1:17213676-17234408 GCA_031762415.1 Simpsonichthys santanae | reverse complement strand
TAATTTAAAAAAATCAGTAAACAAGTTCTCAGCTTCTTTTTGCAGCGAAAACCAACTTTTTAGATGAAGGCACTGGTTTTAGCCGTGAATTTTGGAGCTTCGACAAGACGGAGGTTTTTTCCAGCGATCAGCCTGTTAGCTTAGCTCGTAGCTTAGCTTCTCAGCTTAGCGGCTTTTAACGATCCAAAAACACAATTTTGGACGGTTAAAACAGATTTTAAAGAGAAAAGAGAAAGGGAGGAGTCAGTGAAGAGCACTGGAGTTGAGCTTTTTGTCTTCCAGTGTCGAGGTCGATAATTTTCATTTATCGTGCGATTAATTGATTTGTTTATCGCAACAGGCTTAGATGGAAGCAACCTGAACTTAACATGGAGTGGGTGATCAGGATCTGCCAGAATCAGCCTGGCCTTGTTCACTGACCTCACCTTTTGTAGGTAACATGAGTTCTCTAGGTCTATGCCAGTAGTTTTGCTGCACATCCTGACATTCCCAAAGAGTTTGTTTCTGTTTTTGCGCGTCAAACACAACCGCATAAGAGGCTGGTAAGGTCATATAGAAAAAAAAAATACTTAAGAGTTATTGCTGCTAAAGGTTGATCTACCTGTCTAACTCACCTTTGACCATTTTATATACAATATTTAGATCATATGAGGTGTATGACATCAGCATCTGCAACAAGGTTTCAGCAGCTTCCACATAAGAAAGACCTAATGTCTGTTTCTCATTAGTTTAAACAAAAGTATCACCAATGTTCACGTGGCTGATGAGCGCTTAGCAGAAAGATGAACAGCTTTGACTTTACTATATGTACAATAGAACAGAAGCGTGGCATTTTATTTTTTGTCACCTCTTTATTTCCATGTTATGAGGATTAATATCAGTGTGTATTTATGGATATAAGTGTGTGTGAACATCGCCTGCAGATAAGAACAGAATCCATCTCCTTAATAAGAGAATTATTATTATGGCCTTGGTGACAATCACCAACACCAGTACGCTGTGTGGTTGTGATGTTTTTTTGTGTGTGTATGATAATTGGCAGCTTTAGGGCTCCCCAGCGGTTACAGGAGAGGAGGGTGAAGGTCTTAGTGTGTGCTCACACACATGTCAGAAGGTGAAATAGTGGGGTGACAAGGGGCTAATTAATGTATCACGTCTGTTTTTCTCCTCAGTTTCTGCCTCTACATCGGGTTAAAGAGCAGATGAATTGGGGGAAATATGATTCAGGGTTTGTGTGTCTTTTTCATGCCCGTCATCCTCCAACGATAAGTTGTGCATTAGACCAACTTATCTCTGTCCTCATCTTTGGCGTACGTGGACACACACACACACACACACACTCATAATGAAATCACAAAGCCTCCATATCATGGCTATCACAGAAAGATATAAACCCATTAACTTGTTCCTTTGGGCACAGACACACACAAAAACATGCACAGGTTTATCATTACACGCTGTTAAGCTTTTCCAATTGTATTATCCCTCTGATGTCCTTCTCTCTGTTGTCTATTCCAAAGCCTGGGGTGGAGGGGACAGATAGTGCGTGTGTGTGTGTTTGGGAGATGCTGAGTAAGATTGTGTGTTTCTGATGAGAGGTCTCTTCTAGATGGACTTTAAAAAATGGTCTAGTTATCCTGTTTTTAAACATAATTTAGTTCCTCTCAGAATAGAAAATCCATTTAGTTGTCACAGCAGGATTTGTCCAACTTTATGCAAATACGAAGCATCTGCCTCATACGGAGTGACACATTTATTTTATACGTTTGCAAAGACAAAACTGAAATGGGAGAAAGAGCTCAATGTGGCAGAGTACAGGCCTAACAAAGCATCGCAAGAGACAAAAATACTTGTATTTAGGATGTTTGTGCTGCAGATTTACATCTGTTAAACACGTTCTGATGTAGGACCTTGTAGAAAAAAAAAGGTTAAAGTCTCATCTTTCTTTTTTTGCGTGATAGCTTATTATATATGTTTGTGGTGTTCAGAAAAGAAAAGAGTGTACAAGCAATAGGGATAACCACACCCTTGAGAGGATTGTGAAACAAAACTCCTTCCCAAATATGGGGGAGATTCACAAAGAGTGGACTGCAGATGGAGTCAGTGCTTCAAGAACCACCATGCACAGTCGTATGCAAGACATGGATTTCAGCTGTTGCATTCCTTGTGTCAAGCCACTCTTGAACAAGAGACAGTGTCATAAGTGTCGCCTGGGACTGCTGCTGAGTGGTCCAAAGTTATGTTCTCTGATGAAAGTAAATGTTGTATTTCCTTTGGAAATCAAGGTCCCAAAGTCTGGAAGAAGAGAGGAGAGGCACAAAATCCACGTTGCCTGAGGTGCAGTGTTAAGTTTTCACAGTCAGTGATGGTTTGGGGTGCCAAGTCATCTGCTGGTGTTGGTCCACTGTGTTTTCTGAAGTTCAAGGTCAACACACAGTCATCTACCAGGAAGTTTTAGAACACTTCATGCTTCCTGCTGCTGACCAACTTCGTGGAGATGCAGATTTAATTTTCCAACAGGACCTGGCACCTGCGCACAGTGCCAAAGCTATCATGACCTGGTTTAAGGACCATGGTGTCCCTGTTCTTAATTGGCCAGCAAACTCGCCTGACCATAACCCCATAGAAAATCTATGGGGTATTGTGAAGAGGAAGTTGCGATATGCCAGACACAACAGTTCAGAAGAGCTGAAGGCCACTATCAGAGCAACCTGGACTCATAACACCTGAGCAGTACCACAGACTGATCGACTCCATGCCACACCACATTGCTGCATTAATCCAGGCAAAAGGAGCCCCAACTAACCGCACATGCTCATACTTTTCTTGTTCATACTTTTTGGAATCACTGAAATAAATCAACTTTTTGATGATATTCTAATTTTATGACCAACACCTGTACCGGTACATATAATTTTTTGTGTCAAATATTTCTTTGCAGCTGTGAGTCAGTTACAGTCAAAATAGTTGTTTTAAGCCATGAGTAAAGTCTCTGTGAGTGGAGTTAGTGGTCTTTTAAATGTCCCTGGATACCCCCAGTGTCTGAAGAGGTTCAGTTTTTGGTTTAAGTGCTGATTTGCATTGTGTCTGTTTAACTTTGAGATGGAGCGTCGTCCTGTTCAGGGTACTGATGGAAGTTGTCTCAATATACTGTATTGATAAAGATGACTGAAGTTATTTAATAAAATCACATGAATGCATTTATAGGTGAACAAGTTTGTATGAGGAACTTGAACTGAATGCTGTTGCTACATTATTTTGTTTTCTTGTTGTCCAAAGTGAATGGCTGCTTTCAACTGAAACGCTAGCAGAACAAATTGCTACGTGAAGCAGAAAAGAGTTGCCATTATTTCCCCTCATCCTTAAAGTGCTTTAAAAGCACCCACAATTAAATGTATAGTCCTAATGGGGTAATGTTTAATCACAATTCAGTCTCATTTTCTGACAACAAAAACAGAAAATGATGTCAACAAGAGCAGCTTTAATGAGGAATAAACTACATTAAAATACAGCATATGTGAGCAGAGAGGAAACGAGAGGGCTTTTCTTATAAAAATGTAATAAAGGAACACGAATTAGATCGTTTTGCAAATGTGAATTTAATTTAAAATGATAAACATTGAATTATGAACTTTAACTTATTTATTTTCCATGTGTGTGGATTAAACTTTGACCATTATCTAAAATCTAAACTTGCACAACACTGTGACTCTACAGTAATCAGCAAGTTGTTTGACATTCTTTAACACAAAATATTTCAGTAAAAATTGCAGACATTACAAAGATGAACCAGATTAGTATTCTAGACCTTTAATAGTAAAATGAAGAGCTGAGAAATTAGGTTAAAATATGTATTTTGTTTTAGTTTTAATGTAAATTGTGCCAGCTTTCTTATTCCAACACTCCAATAACATGAATAAACCCAGAGTTTTCCTTTCATGCTTTCTAAAACGCATGTCTACTTCCTATATGTAAGTCCAGAGTACAAACACACATTCTGGATGCAAACATTGTCATACACACACACACAGACAGATCACAGCACTGCTCTCAGCTCGTAATGTGCTAACAAGCTCCCGTTCTCCTCCTCTTCTCCTCCTGCGGCCGCCCTCCGTCTCAAGTGATTACAGGAGTCGAACTCCGCCACAATGAACCACTCCGCGGGGGAGGGAGGGAGAGCTGTGGATGGCATGAACATTTCACTCTCTCCTCTCTTTTCAGCCACGCACAAGAAAATGAGTTTCTGACTCAACACAAAAGAGCCTCTTTATCCACCCCCTCTCCTCCATATTGGCTTTTCTCTGCTCCGCTCTTTCTTTTTCTTTTTTTTTCTTTTTCCTCTTTCTCCCCTTATAATTTCCCTTTCTCTCTGCTTCTCTCTCTGAAAGAGATATTTTTTAGCTAATGACTTTATAAGAGGAGCCATCTGAAATTCAATTACAGAAGATTTCATAGTGGCGACTGCCATTTGGATGGATGGAGGCAGAGATGTGTGAACGTCTATTTTCTCTGACCTCTCACTGGTTTTGACTTCTTTTATACAAATAATAACTTAATTTGCGTAGCATGTTTCACGTAGAGAAACCATCCAAAAATGCTTCACCAAAAAAAAAAGATTGAAATTGGGGGGAAAAGTTAGAATAGCTGCTAAATTTCAGTTGTTTCCGACTTCAAGAATGAGTGTTCTGTTTCAAAGTAACAGTGAAAATGTAGGTGACATCTCAGAAGGGTTACTTAAATGAATTTAATTTAAAAACAGAGATGCACATTATTTTAGTCACTGTTATTTTCTTTCTCGAAATATAGCAGATTGTTTCGTGTGCATGGATTAAGTTATTGTATTGGACCAAAAGCTACCTCATTTTCAGGTTTATCAATCTAGATGACTTGTCTCTGATACACACCAGACTAATATAAATGTTAATTTGCAAACTCTTAACTCATTAATCTTTTGTCACTCGCTTAGCTAAGATCTTGCTGTGAAGGTAACGGGTCCAAAAGAGAACCAGAACTTCTTTCTTTCCAGAGACACTCCCCTGTTCCTCCTGGGGGATCCCAAGGTGTTCCTAAACCAAAGAGAATATTACTATCTACATCCTACAGTCACTCACAAACAAGACTTTAAGATACCTGGACTCTTCTGCTTGAGCTAAAAAAAAAAAAAAAAAAAAAACTCATCCCAGCTTAGAACAAGTATTCCACCTTTTTCCTGTGGAGAACCATGGCCTCATATATAAAGGAGGTGACTTGTGATTGTTTCACACCCAGCAGCAAACCTCTTTAGTGCACGCTTAAGACACGCCTGAAGATGCCAACGAAATCACATCCATCCATTTTTTGCTGCTTATCCATGGTCAGATCACAGAGTCAACAGATCCAGGAGGAAAACCCAGACGTCCCTCTCTCTACTGACAACTCTCCAGCTCCTCCTAGGGTGTCCCAATGTGTTCCCAAACCAGAGAGGTTACCTAATCCCTCCAGTGAGTTCTAGGTCTGCCTCAGGGATCCTTCCAGTATAGACCTGAAAAACCTTTGAAGGGAGTCAGAGAGATTTATTTGTCATTCACATCTCATGTGGTACATGTGGTGGAACAAGATTATGTTCACAGGGTTCCAGTTACATCCCAGTTAAGCATCCTGATCAGATGCCCAAACCACCTCAGCTGACTCCTTTCGATAAGGAGCAGCAATAACTCTACTCTTAGTTCCCCCAGGATGACTAATCTCCCCTTATCGCTAAGGCTGAGCTCAGCCACCCAACAGAGAAAGCTCATTTCAGCCACTTGTACCCAGGATCTCATTTCTTTTGGTCAGATCCATACAGTGCTGAAGTATGGTTCCCATAGGTCTCCTATGGTCCTAAAGATTGAAAAAAATGATGGACCAGTAAATAAAAAGCTTAGCCTTTTGACTCAACCTTTACCTTAACACGATAGATGAAAGTACTGCCACCTTTACTGTGGATGAGGCCTCAGTCTGTCAGTCCATCTTCCACTCCATCCTGCCATCCTTTTGTGAACAAGACTCATACTTGAACCCCACATCTTGAGGCAAAGACTCGTTCCTGGCCTGGAAGGAGCATTCCATCTTTCTTAGGTTTTTGAATCTAGCCATGCTTCACATTGTCGCTTAATTTGCAAAAAGGAGAGATGGGACTGGGGTTCCCGAACTTGAATCTTATCAATCTGATGACCACCTCAAGAACCTATGCATGGTTATAAAAAACAGAAGACAAGGGTCCTGTTGGAGTCCAAAGTTCCACTTTCTGCCAAGAATGCCAATGCAGATCTAACTGTTCTTGTACAGGGGTCACATAGACCTTAGTTCCAGTCTGTCAGGCCACATGTGGTTGGTGTTCAGGTCCCCCATGTGACACTGAAGAGAAGCATAAACCAATCCAAACAACTCCCAGAGCAAATTTGCAAATCTTTGACTGAATTTTGTGGCTAGATGCAAGAAAAACACGTTTCTAATATTTTTTTTCCCATAAAAACCTTATTTTCTGCTGGTATGACAGCACATTTACAATTTATATGTTGTTAAATGTAACTGGGACCATGTGTACACAATTTTGTTCCACCACATGTACCACATGTAATGCAAATGACAATAAAGAACCTTGACCGTGACATCCTTCACCAACCATTTCTGATGGGCCTTGCTAATGGATTAGTAATTACAACAATTTCTCTCACATTTTAATACTTTTCTTGAAAAATAATCAGTACATTTTCTATTTAATAGTTTTTTTTCTCTAAAAGTCTGTGTATTGAATAGGGCCAGTACTTCTTTATCAGTAATAAAAGCTGTGGTATCACCACCGATGTGCATGTCAGTCCCCCATGATGCTGCCTCATCGCTGTGGGGAGTCTGTGACACCGTGACATTAGTCTGCAGGTAGAAACCCTCGCTGTGAGGAACATATCGGGACAAAAGCCTAAAAGCAGCAAGAAGAAGAAAAGTGAAGTGATGTTCTCATCATTTATCCCAGCAGTAGCACAAAGTTTCTGTATGTTTTCGTCCTTGTTCCATTTCTGTGTTTCCCCCTGCTCTTTCTTTCCTGCAGGTGTCCTTTAAACCTTTTCACCTTCTCAGAAACTGCAGCCTTCTCAAAAACTATCCTGTTCTTTCTCTTCTCCCTGCTTTTTCACATTATTAAAGCTTGATATGAAGAGAATTAGGTGTAGTTTGCTTGCTTCTAATTCACATCTCCCCCTCAGATAAACACACACTGAGTGAGCGGGAGAGGAGATGTGAAGCAGGAAGAGGCAAACGGTGGGATCACAAAGTGCTCGTCTTGCTCCCCCTGGATCACTTGCATTCACATTGTTTTCTGTTATTTAAACATCTTCCTCCCCCTCTCACCTCCCGTGTCACTCGCTGCAGGATTCTCACCCCTCTTCCTCCTCACTCCTGCCATCTCCCATCATCTTTTTTGCAGCTTCCCCCCGTCAGTGTCTCACTTTCTTTTGCGCCTTGCAGTCCTCACTTTGTCAGCATGAAGTGTTTTTCAAACAGCTACTTCTTGTGATTATCAGGTTTTTTAAAAAAAAAAAAGTTGGACGTCCCACTCCAAAGTTTGTTTCCGCACATCTAAACCTTTCTGCTTGCAACCACTCTGAAGGAGCCATGTTGTTATTACCATTATCTCTAACCGAATCAGTTACCATTAGACCTGAATCTTTCTCCTTTGGAGCTCTAACCCAATAGAAAACCCACGGGCACTGGTACAGATGGCCAATCCCCTTCGGGAGACACAAACACACAGATTTCATTCTGAAGATTCATTGGCCTAATCCCATCACACACTCAGACATCAGCTCATGCTCTTACACACACACAGGGGACTTTATCAAATAGAGACACAAACACAGAAACACTCGGCTCTCATTGAAAATGCCTCCTTATTGGAGCTCAATGAGCAAATGGTCATACAACTGCAGGGTGATGGGGCTGAAGAGTGTGGGTGGCTGGCGTTATGGTTGGATGTATGAGAAGGACTACAGACAGGCCAAATGTCATTCTATCAATGAGGTTATCTCTAATGGACGGACAGTTAAAGTCCTGGTTTTCATTCACTCTGCTCTCCTCCGAGTCCCTGAGCTTGAATTCATGGCTGTAATGGAAAGTTGTAAAATGGCTCAAGCTTACGGGTTTTTTGTTTGTTTGGTTTATGTTCAGCTGGTTGTTTTGTTCCTGATGGCAGGATTTCTGTATATTCATTTGGGTATCCCAAGTATAGGTCAACCTGTTTTGCAAACAAAATCCGTATTTTTTTTTTTTTTTTTTGTCTTTGGTCCAGAAAACACATTTGCTTTATTTTACCGTGTTCCTTTAAATTAATATTCAATGGTTAACAAGTGGTTCTTTATTGAAACTAATTAAGCTCTAAGTAAGAAGCTGTTCAGGACATAAAATGCCTTTTTAAGTTCCACACAGAAAAATATTTTTATATTTGTTTTTGCAACATGTTTTAGTTTATTTTTGCTTGAGCTTTCTTCTATGGTTTTAAATGAGCTAGTTGTCGTACAGGTGCTTAATTTAAACCAAAGTGATTCCCGTTTCTGCACTTCTAACTTAATAATACCAGTTTTATTTAATTATGTTTTCACAATAACATGGGTCTTTTTTGTGGATTAAAATGTTTAAGGTTAACACAAAAACCCAACTCCTGCTGATATTTTGTTGTGTTTTTACCAAAACCGAGCCATCGCCGAAAATTCCCACAAAATATAATAGTTTTGATTAGAGTTTATTGGAGGGTTTGACCTTGACCTTTGACCTCAGCTATGAGGAGCGAGCCCGATACGTCGAGACGATCGTGCAGCACCACCAGGAGCCCACCACGTTTGAGGACTACGCAGCTCGAGTCTACAGCCCCGCTCCCTACACTCACATGCCCTCCGACACAGGTAGGTCGCCAGAGGTTCACCCCTCCAGCTGTCACTGTCCTGTAGGCTTCCAGTGAACACAACACGGGCAAAACATGTCTTCATATCACGACTGAGCAGAGCAGTTTCACCTATTTTGCTTATTACGGTAAAAATTTTACTTTTATGTTTGATTAACACTCGTCCTGGCAGCTCTCGGTCTGATCCCAGCCTCACAGCGACCTCGTTTCCATCCAAACCTTATTCACCTTCCAGAGCGTCTCCGAGGAATCGGCTGACATCTGATCAGCCGTAGAGCTGCCAGGCGTACACATTACACTCATATGCATCCCACTAAGTTCATTACACCGATACCGATCACTTCTGCCTGTGATGTGTTTGGTTAAGTGAAATTTAAAATGGTGCTCTGTCCTTTGATCCACGTCTAATTGTATTTTACAACGTGGCATTTACTCACAATAATTCAATTCAGCAGGTATGCCTTGCAATATATCAGTACGATGTATTTAAGCGAACTGGCAGGCCTCTAATATTGTGTTTAACAGTGACGTTATGTGACAGCTGTGATTGTGTTTCTCTAAAGAAGTTGTTTTTCTTGGACAACTGCTCCTCGTCTCAGCGGCTGATCTGTTTGGAATATCTTTAATTATACAAAGATCATCAGAAACGACCTGCTCTGACGCTGAATGACACGGCATAACTCAAATGTGCGCTGGCAACATTAAATGGATGTAACTTGTCGGTGTTTGTTTTGTCGATGTGTTCAGCTTCCGATGCAGCGTCAGAGCCCGGGATCAAAAGATTCTCAGATGTTGGACTTTTTTAATATAATTACTTATATGTATATTCAATATTCAAAACTCTGATTAAAATACAGGAAGTTTTTTGATCCTGGGCTTTGATATAAATCTTTATCTTCCTGTCCTCCACCTGAGTTAACATGCCTTCCTTAACACAATGATAATTCTTTTCTCTTTCTTTTTTTTTTTTATTTTTTTTACCAATTACTTGTTCTGATTACGTTTTTGTTTTTATTTTTTCTTTATTTTTTTATATTTTGTTTGTTTGTTTGTTTGTTTTTGTTTCCCTCCTTTCCTTTAGATCGTTTTGTCTCACTGTATAGCTAAAAGGTAAGCCTGGTCACGTGATCGAAATGCTCCGCTCTGATTGGCTCTTCCCGTTTCAGCCCAACTCACGCTCTCCTCCGACTCCTTCACCGTCTGGTGTTTTTATTTGTTACCTCCTCTGTTTTCACTGAATCGAGCAGGTCTGCGTGTTAATAACAGTCTTCGCTTAATCTCTAAAAGGAAGAGTCACTTTCATCTCGTCACTTTGAGAAGTTTGGTTTAATTTTAGCTGATTTGTAGATCATTTTTTTGTATCCTAGCTGTTCTCTTTTATCATTCAGTATCTTTCGTTAAACTGGGTTTTCATCTTTAATCTTCCTACCTCAAACTGAACCGCTCTCAGCGCGTTGATGAAAGTGAAACTTCCTGTTTCAACGATGAGGTGTCTCTGCTCGTCTGTCTGTCGTTTTCATGGTCGTTCTGTTAACCTGACATCACTCCGACCTGGTGAGACTTGACCTCTGACCTCGCCGTACGCCCCTCTCCTCCTGGTTTTCCCACTTTAACGTGGATAAATGTTCTCCTGCACAGAAGCACCTGTTTGACTGAACTAACATGGCTTGACTCTGGTTTTCTTTTGTGATATGGTTGGGATGAGTTGTGTGTTTTAATGTTTGTTTACATGTTCTTTGTTGTGTGTTGAATGTTTGTTTACATTTTGTTTGTTGTTGTGTTTTATGGTTTATTTTTCTTGATTTTTCTTGATTTTTCTGTTTCTTTTCTCTAAATCTGCTCCTGTTTCCCTCCTTTGTTTCCTCACTCCTCTCTATTTTACTTAAATGTTGGATTTACTGTATTTTTCTTTTCTTTTCCACTCTTGGTTTTTCCTCCACTCTCGTTCCTTTTTCCTCCTTTTCTCCTCTCTCCTTTTGGTTTGTTCTCCTTCATCTTGTTTCTGTTGAAACTTTTTTCCTTCCCTGATGTTTTGTTTCACTCCACATTTTCCTTTCATTCTTTTTATTCCTCCAATAAATTCCTACCTCACCTATTTCCTCCCTCCTCCTCCCAATTCTGTCACGCTCCTTTTTCCCCTCCTTTCTTCTCGTTCCTTTCTTGTCCTCCTTTTCTCCTTTTCCTACTTCCATATCTCCCTTTCCTTACCTTTCTTCTCCTCTGTCCTCCCCTCTCCTTCCTGCTTCTCGTTTCTCTATCATCTCTCCTCCCCCCTCAGAGGAGCACAGTGTCTTGTATCTTATGGTTCCTAAGCCACCTGACAGCTCAAACCAGCTCAGGGTGAAAGGAAAAGGTCTGAAGCAGAAGGTCCTTCATGCCGGTTGTGAATGGTACAACAACCGAGTCAAAGTTTTGTTTTTAACGCTGCGCTGCTCAACGTTTGTCGCAGAACTTCTTTTGCAAAAAACCCCAACAAAAATAACTTTGTAGCATTGTCAGCACAATCACCTGTTGGACAAGCACGTATGTATTTAGCAGCTGATTGACAGTTGAAGTAAATGCTGCTTTGAAGTATCATTACATCATCAGAGGGCGTCAAGAATAAAAACACGTAAAAACAGTAAATACTTTCAGCTATTAAATTTCCTTTTGTTTTTTTTTTTTAGTTGAAGTGTTACCTTTGGAAACAAAATGTTTTCATTATACATTTCAATCTTTAAAAAAATATCTGTTAAAGAAAATTCTGCTTGTGTTTGGTTAGTTCTAGCTTTTAGCTAAACTCAAAGAGTTATTTTAAAAACACAGGCCTCGCTGTTGCACTTTTTAAAAATACAGTAGTCCCTCGCTGCTTCGCGGTTCGTTTATCGTGGACTCGCTCTATCGCGGTTTTTCAAAATAAGATTGGACTTGACACACAACTGGCTGATTGATGAATGAGCCGCACGATCGGCATGGAGTTTTCATTTAAAATAAATAATTTTTAATAATGTATCACCTCCTGTACCTTTGTGCAGTCCACACTGCAGGATAAACTTCCTGCTGCAGCTGATCAGCTGTTTGCTATGCAGAGCAGAGAAGTGGGCGTGGCCAAGAGCGCTTGCAGGTGGCAGAGAGCTGAAATCACGACATGCTGTGATCTTTTAGAGCGTTTAGAGTTTAGTAACATTGTTTATAACACTGCAAGAGTGTGGGAAGGATTTAAAATGCCTTTATATAGATATATAAATATATATATATTTATATATACTGTACAAACTACTACTTACTACTTGTACTAATATCCCTACTTTGTGGTTTTTCACATATCGTGGGTCTTCAGGGTTCGAATCCACAGCGATAAACGAGGAACTACTGTAATGTGAAATAAAGCCGACAGGTTAAAGTCAGTGTTCAGCTCGTTATTTATTAAATTGAAGCTGGTTTGACAGTAAGTCTGAGTTATGAACCTGTCTGGTGGTTTTAGGTAAATATGATACACGTTGTAACTTTAGTTCTTGTGTAGATATTTAGTTGTCTGTGTGTAGCTGCCTGTTTGTGCGTCTGTGTGGGTGTTTTTTGTTTTGTCCGTCTGTCCTGTGTGGCTCTGGGAATCCATGCAGTCTGCCTTCATAGGACAAGATGTAATTATTTTGTTGTTCCCTCATCCTTCTTCTGCTTCTCCACCATCCCCTCGCCTCATCACATTTCTCCCCTCCAACACCACCTCCTCTCTCCACCCTCCTCAGGCTCCTGCCTAGAGATTCTTCGGGGAGAAAGTCCGGCTCTTGGGGAGGCCGGGAGCGACTCGCCGTCCCCCATGTCTCCTCGGACTAGCAAGACCCGCATGTCCATGAAGCTGCGACGCTCCTCTGGATCGGCCAACAAGACATGAGAGCAGACGCAAAATCAAACTTCACCTGACCACGAAACTTTACTTCCTTTAAAATAATTCACATAAAAGGAGTTTTCTCGTGGCTGAACAAAAACATCAGAGGATGTTCCTCTTTCTGTTCTTCAAACTTTTTTTTTTTCCTGCACAAAACTCACATCTTCTAAAATATATGTTTACGTCTGCAGCTTTGCTTCAAATTGAACGTCGCGGCTGGCGAACGACCGAAACAGCACAGGATTAGTTCATAAAACACTGTGCCATACGAGAAAGTGCACAAATATTAATCCAATTTTTTTTTTTTTAAGTGTGTTAGAGTTTTAGAGGATGTTTAGTGAGATAAAACTTTGACAGACGCACAAGTTAAACTGCTCACGCTTCATTCAGAAACAAGAGTTTAGAGAAAACAAACGTGTATTAAAAAAAAAAAAAAAGGAAGTTCACAGTTTAAAATAGGAAACGCTCCCAGTCTGAGCTGGACAAACTAGCCCTTCTTCTGTGGGGAAAATAATAAAAGTATTGTTCATCTTTAAAATAAAACAAAGACTGAAACACTCCAAACCTCTTTAAAACACATTCAAGAGGAGGCACTTATTTAGCTTTTTATTGTAAACTGTGGACAAGCACTGACGTTCATTACGTTTATTTTATTATATTTTTGTTGTCAATTGTGTTTTCGCCAAACAAGACTGTATTTTTCTGTCCCACAAAGCAAGAAACCACAGCTTGTCGCTCTTCGTCCTTTTGTCTATAAATCTGTATTCTGTATATCTATACGTGTATGAGTATAAATATATATATATTAGATACATGGATGTGTATGAGAACATGTACAGTGTGAGGAAGCTTGTGTATATAAGGCTGTGAGAGAAGCTGCCAAAGCCAAACTGTAGTTTAGCCTCAAACCACGAGAAAAAAACAGAAACCGGGTCGACACTATAAGATTTTACTCTAAAACGAACCCCGTTCTCCCGATCAGTTTGCACTTTATTCACTTTTACAAACGCGTCGTTACCAAGAACGAACGGGAAGAGATCTGATCTGTGCCACATTTCTTCACGGCGTCCGCTGCAGGTTGTAGACGTCTCAGCGAGTGAGTTCTCAGGTGGTGGGTTTTTCAGTTTGACTCGTCGCTAAATGAACCCCGGCAGTTTTCTAACGAAATCCGATTTTTAGCCGTAACACCGGAGTGGAAACGGCAACTAAATATGCTGCAAACCAACAGTCAAAAAAATAAATTAATAAAGAGAATCTCGTTTCATCACTTCTTCGTTTTTTTTATTATCAACCATTTAAGCTGCTCCTGTGTTTAATAGACTACCCGAGTTTTCAAGTGGGTGGGAATATTAAAAAAAAAAATGACTAAAAGTTGAACAATTTTGGATTTTTTTTTTTTTTTTTTTTTTTTTGTGATTTATGGGGTTTTATTTGGATCAACTTCTTTTCTGATTTTGGGTATGATTGCTTGAATGTTTTTTAATGGATAAAGTGATCAATGGTGGATTTAGAAAGCTTATATCTGAAAATATAAATCAGGTTTTTGCGGATTTCACAACTATTTTTCCTTTTTTTATGGATTCTCTGTAGAAAAACAAAGAAATTGCATAATGTTTTGTTCAATCCTCTATGTGGGGCTTAATTTTTTTTTCTTCTTCTAAATGCTATTCTGTAAAGAAGTTAAAATATTCTGTTACGTGAGTGGTTTTTTTTTTTATTTAGCAGACTGTTCGTCTCTTTAAATGATCAGTTCGATGCTGTGCCCCGGGCTGGAGTTGGAGCTGTAACACTTTAAAAACCTAAACTCTGCCCCAGTTTTCATATCACACCATTTAGATTAACTCTATTGATCATTTGAGCCTTTATATTGGTTTATTGCTCCATTTAAAAAGTTTCATAAGCTGTATAATCTGATTTGCCACAACCAAATCTTGCTTTCCAAAGCTGTTTTTTAAAAAAATGAACTTTTTTTTGTTCTTCTTCTTGTTGTCTGATGAGGGGACAGATGTTATCTGATGTATATAACTACTGATTTGCAAGCTGCATGGCTCAGCTCCAGCACTACCTGCATGCATCGCCACACGTGCTTGCACACACTCCACAAACCGTTTGTGTCAAACTATGTAAACAATGTGTAACGTCTGTTTCAAACACACAAAGTTTTGAAGAGTGACGATGAAATCCAACAATAAATGGTTCGAAGCTGGAGCCGCTGCCTTTGTTTCTTTCATTTTACACCCGATATGCAAAAAGTGACAACGCAGACATTTATCATCAGACATTTATTGACAATGCTTTGGAATAAATTACACATTTAACTTAAAACATATCAAAATATTACTGTACGTGCTTCATAGAACTACAGTTACACATTATTTTTTAAGGTTATAACGGTATTTTGCAAATATCTTAAGGTAAAATTGATAAAGATGACATTTTTAATCAGCAGTAGTAACTTTAATAACTTCTGTATGAAAATATACATACGTTTAAAAATGTTATAATAGTTTTTTTTAATTAACTTTAGATTAAATTAATTCTGTTCCCAGTTTTCAAATTGCAAAGTCATAGTTACAAACATTGTTTTTAAATAATGATTTTTTTTTTTTTTTTTTTTTTTTTTTTTTTTTTTTTTTTTGCCAATTAAAGGCACAGTCACGTCTGAATCTAGGAAGAAAAAAAAAATCGATATTTCGGTAAGTTGAAGTATCGTGGGAGCTTCACGGCCGCACCGTCATCTGCAGCAGCATCACCTGCCGGTTCTCCGTGGGGTGAGACTTGTTGATGTGTCTCGTGAGCCCCGGTGAGCTGAAGAACGTGGACGGACAGTACTTGCACGTGAAGATCTGCTGCTGGTGCGGCTCGCGCTCCACGCCGCCCTCCTCTCTGTGCGCGTGGAAAACGTCCGCCCTGCCGCGTCCTCCTCCGACCAGCAGCTCGTCCCTCATCGCGTGCCACAGCCGGTGTTTGTCTCTGATCTCCACCGACGGGAAGCGCGCGCCGCACAGGTGGCACAAGAACACCTGGCTCTGGCTGTAAGGTGGCGGCGGCGGCGGGGAGGCGCGCGCCGTCATCTCGTGCGCGGCCAGGTGTTTCTTCAGGTACGCCAGGCGGCGGAACTTCTTCCCGCAGTAGCGGCACTCGTACACCTCCTCCTCCGGTAAGGAGTGGAGGAACGGTGCCGGCGGCTGCTCGTCCGGGTTGAGCAGCCGGAGTCCGGGCTGGGGGCTGTCCGCGGCCCGCGCGTGCTGCTGCAGCTCCGGGTTCCAGTCTGGGCGGAGCAGCAGCACGCGCGCGGAGCTGTCCAGCGCGCCGTGGTGCTGCAGCTCGTTCTCTTTGCCCTCCGACTGTTTGTCCTGCAGAACCAGGGTCCGGGTCTCCTTCAGCGCCTGGCTCCGGGTCGCCTCCGGACCCGGGTTGCTCGCCGGGCGGGGTTTGTGCCAGCGCCGGTGCGAGGCCAGATTTGCGGGGCAGCTGAAGACTTTGTCGCACTCGGGACAGCGGTACTCCACGCGCACTATGCGGGAGCACTTGTGCTGGGCCAGGGAGAACGGGTCCGGGTACTCCTCCTTACAGAGCTGACAGATGAACTCCCCGAGGGGCTGAGTCCCGGGCGGCTTCTCCCGCGGCCTCCTCAGCTCCGGACTCTCCTTCTTGATCCTCAGACCCAGAACCGGAGACGTGGTGACCTCGTCCTCGAAGTTCAGCCTCCGGGTCGGTTTGGTTCTCTTGGGCTGCTTCGTGACGAGTTTCTGGTCCGCGTGGAGGAAGGAGCGTTTCCTCTCCGCGCGCTCCTGCTCCATCAGTGTCAGTGAGGGGAACAGGTGCACGCGGGCCAGGTTCGAGTCGAACTTGTGGCTGTAGGGCTGCGCGTGCAGACGGAGCCTCTCCGTGGAAGCGTGCGCGGAGCTCTGCGCGGGTCTCACCAGGAACGGCAGGTCCCGCCTGTCTGCCGCCTCCTGCCGCTCCGGCAGCCGCGTGCTCACCGGTGGCGCGGGCTCGTTTGAAGCCGGGTCGCGCGCGGGCGGATAGAAACACGGGAAGTCTCCGTCCACACTGAGGACGTCCACCTCCGTGTCCGGCAGCTGCGCGCTCCGCTCGGCCTCCGCCTCCAGCGCAGACTCCACGTGCGTGTTCCACGCCTCCCTGCCCGGACCCTCGCTGGACTCCGGGAGTTCTCCATCCGGACGGTGGAACTGGAAGACCTCCAGCTCTGGGACCTCCGCCCGCGCGCCGCTCCTCTCGCCCTCGCGCGCCTCTGGTTTCCCGTCGCTGCGCGCCCGGTATGACGCCGAGCCGCGCCGGTTCCTCTTCACCAAGAATCCTCGAGGCATTCTGATGACGGCGAGGCGCGTGGGACCTGCGGCCGCGGGAACAACCACTCGTGTCTGATCCCACTTTGAAGTGGAGCTTTGAAGTGGCGGAGAGGGAGGGATGGAGAGGCGCGCGCAGGTTGGAGAGCGCACGAGAGAGAGCGCGGCAACAGTTTGTTTTGCTGTTCACACAGGTGTTCCTCAGGGCAGTTGTCAACAAATCTCATTTAACACCTAAAACTGTTTTTTTTTTTTTTTTTTTTTTTTTTTTTTACGAACTCCTAACAAAATATGTCAAAAATGACCCTAATTTTTATATTTTGCTTCTAAATAAAACATTCCTGTTGAATCAACAGTTAATGAGGTAAGTTTTTCTGTTGTATTCTTTAGTTTTAGACTTAAAAAAAAATCTGCAGCAGTCTGAAGTACTTTCTTTAGTAAATGTGTTGAAACTGAAGTTGGAATTTAATTATTGTTATTCTAATACACAACCATACATTTAAACTTTGATAGAAAATGCACATCCGTGTACTGATTGTCTCATTTAATGCTCACTAGAGAATATGGGAAAAATAAAGTTCAGTTTTAGACAGTGATTGACAGCTGTCAATGTTCCACCCCCCACAAACCACGCCCTAAACATACTATCCGCCCACAACCCCGCCCACTTTCCACTTGGGGTTAGTGACCGCTGTCAAAGATTGATGAAACATGAACTCTCTAATTGGCTTGTGAACCTTTACTTTAATTATTATTTGAGATTATTAAACTGTTACCAAAATATATTTTCATTATTTGAAATAATTTTGAAACAATCAGTAAATTACAACCTCTCCTTGTTCGGAGCTCATTATTTTGTGCTAAAATAACCTTTAAAACTAAACAAATAAGATGAAACCTTCATAGCATTTTATTTTCATAAATTGAGCTGCCTAAATAAAGTTTAATCATTATTATTATTTTGTTTTTTATGCTAAATAAGTGACAAAAAAAAAAAAAAAAAGACCCAGACTGGTCTCAGTTCTAAATCAACAATGTTTTGCTGTTATATTTTTATTCTCTTTAAAGCTATTGATTCCTTTCTGAGAGTTATCAATACTTCATTTCCCCTGTTTACTTTTTGCAGGTTGTTGCTTTCTTTTGCCTGTCGCCAGCGAACGGGAGCTGTGAAACCAGAAGCGGTTCGTTGGGGGTCAGTGGGACCTCGGATGCTGATCAGATATTTTTAATGACCGTTCATGTTCCGCTGAAGTGTGATTAGAGGCTGTGAGGAGTGTGTGAGGTCTTATCTCTGCAGCAGGTCAGAGAGATGGACATTTATGTGTGTGTGTGTTTGAAGGACTGTTCACACCCCCCCTCCCTGAGAATCTGCTGTAGCTGATAAGAGATCGCAGGGAGATGCATCCATCCATCCTCCAACAACCCCCTGGGGCCATGAGGCCCCTCCGAACGGGCCAGGAGCTCCGGCCAGCCGGCGAATGAGGCTGCCTGGGGGATAAACAGGAGGACAGGGAGGAGATGGATGGAGGAGAGTCAAACAATAAAAACTAATTAGGCTTTTTGCTCCTTTAGCTGTTTCTCAGCTGATGATGTGTCTCTGTGAGGAAGATTTGACCCCAAAGTTAAACTGATCGTGGACAAATTTTAGACCAAAATTCCTTTTACTTCATTGGATGACATGATGGGGATTTTTATTTTTTGCTACAAGAGCATCTTTATTTTATGTGACGTTGAGGCACGTCAAAGCAAATCAGATCCCACGATGAGACAAAAGCACAAGTGGCAAATAACCTCGAAAAACGAGCTGAATTATCTCGGTTGTTCTCCTGCAAAAAAAAAAAGAAAAAAGAAAGAAAAATAGATTCAGTGGACAGGCTGCAGACCGGAGGACATGATGGAGTTCTCATTTAGCATCACGTCGGTGTGCAGTGACGTGGATAATCCTCCAGACTGCAGAAAATGACTATTGATCTGTGCTCCTCCATCACAAGTCTTTAAGTATCAGACTTTATACACAAAATACTTCTGTTTGTTCTTTTTATGATTACAAACACTTGACTTCCTTTGGGAAACTTGTTTTTTACGCGATCTGGATGCAGAAAATAATAATAATAATTTAGTGATTTTATTTTTCCTGGTTGTTTGAAAACTAAAAATATCTGCAACAGATAAAAATAGACTCAAATTATTTTATATTATTATTATTATTAATTTGTATCTTTATTAAAGTGAAATTGGGGAGCAATCAGTCTCACCTGTTATACAAATTTTAAACATAAAACTTTAAAAAATTAAGTTTTATTTTGGTTAACTGCATTGGTTTATGTAAGTAAAATGCAGATGGATTAATAATCAAATTCAGATAGTTAATGTGGAGGATGAGTGAATCTTTATCCTTTCATGCAGTTTTTAAAAATCTCACTTTACAAAACAAAATACAAAAAAAACACCTTTACAATATGCAAGAACTAATCCTCATATTCAATCTCAGATTAATTAATTACAAATGTAAAAAAAAAAATCTGAAACTCTTAAATGTTTCTGCCTTCAATGTTCAGACAAAGTTGTATTTGTCGCCCTCTAGTGGATATGTTTTGCATCGGTTTAAGATTTGAACATGAAACTGTTCCCTGCTGGGAATAATTAGATTAATTAGTAATATTAGTTTGTATTAATTTAGTTTACTAGTTTAGGTTTAACACAGGTGTCTGCAACCTACGGCTCTGGAGCCACAATATCCAAAGCCAAACGGAAAAAGGCTTTTTTTTCTCTCTTTTTTTTTTAAATATGTGAATGAATAAAATTTGACAAATAGAGGCTAATAACACTTTAATTAATATATGCTAGGAGTTCATTAGCCAGTTATTGCCTCATTAATCCATTCTGCAGCCACACAGAGGGATGTTTCTCTGAAATCTGCAAGTTTTTTTTTTTCTTTTTTACCAGACAGGACACAGAAAAGCGAATCACAAAGCACACTTTTGCAAACATATCATGGAATATATGTTAAAAAAGGGGATTCTGGAACAATATGTAAAGTCAATTTGATCAGAACTAGAATTAAAAGCTTAACTTTTTATTTAAAAAAAAACTTTAAGTCAAGTAAATTAAGGTTTCTTGTATACAGGTCAATTTAATATCAAACTTTTTTAGGTTCACTTTAACTTCAAATCAATTTACTTCAAATTGTTCAACATTTGTATTTTATGTGATAAATGTCAACAATTTATCATAGATTTCTGGTTTTATAATGTAGCAAACAACTGTTTATAATGCAGTATTTTTCTAACAATTAAGTGTTTTTTTATTATTTTTCAGCTTGTAGCACAGCGGTCATGCCCTTGGACTGGAAAAGGCCCTTCTGTAGGCTGAAAGTGGTCCGCTGGCTGCAAGTTGATGATCACAGTTGAACATTTTGCAGCTCTGGACCCTTACCTAGTGAGTGAAGAGGCAAAATGTATATAATTTCATGTAAAAGTTCCAGTTTCATGATTTTATGGTCAATTTGTGGACGGTCCTCTTCCGCCCTCTGGTGGTGAATATTAACCCTGCAGTGAAAATGAATCGGTGACTGAGCTGAGTCAGAGTCAGAGAATCTTTATTGTCATTTGCACCACATGTGGTACATGTGATGAAACGAAAT
>JARVLU010000624.1:17178006-17189059 GCA_031762415.1 Simpsonichthys santanae | reverse complement strand
TGTGTGTGTGTGTGTGTGTGTGTGTGTGTGTGTGCGTGCGTGCGTGCGTGCGTGCGTGCGTGCGTGCGTGCGTGCACGCACTTGTGTGCGTTATTTCAACCAGGATGTCAAACTTCTCTACAGCCTCCCTGGCCTTCTCTGAGGACAACTATGGCAGCGACAGCGGTTTGGCTGTTTATGTTGCGAATGCCATCGAGCCAGCTCTCAGCTGGGACCACATCACCTGGCTGAGGAGGCACACACACCTACCTGTGGTTGTAAAAGGAGTACTGAATGGTAATAACACAAAAACTGAGGAAACAAATCCAAATGATCATTTGTTTTTCAAAAGATGAAATCTATGACATCCACCTATCTTATTCCACTTATCTGTGATGGAATTGGGGAGGCAACTGGTACAGCAGGGAAACCCAGACCTCCTGCTCCCCACTGGCACTCTGCAGGTCCTCCTATCAGATCTCAAGTGCTTCCAGGCCAGAGGTTCAATTCAATTCAATTCAACTTTTATTTAGATATATAAATCACATTGAGCCTCGAAGACTCACAAGTGAGATCTGTTTAAACGGACAAAAAAGTACTGAAACTGGACATGTGGGAATTGGAGGCAAAAGAAAAAAATTCCCATCAAACTCTTTCTTCTTGGCTGAGAAGAAAGACTAATACTCAGGGGTGGACTGGTACAAAAATCCAGGCCAGGAATTTGATACTATCCCAGGACACCTTAACGCAAATCACAAAGACTGGGTTAAGTCCATTTGAACACCATATGATACCATATGTGTACTTTTTTAGCAACATGGTGGCCATTGGCATCAGAATCATTTGCAATGTGATGGGGGGGGGACGCTGGGGGGTGGGGGTGGGGGGTTCTGGGGGTCCTCCTGAACATTTTTAATAATGTAGCTGCCATTTCCTGAATTCTGATGTATTAAATGGGCTGTTTAATATCTAGTTTTACATACACAAGTAAAAACACTTGATTCAATAATTATTTTAGAGTTAATGACACAACAAGAAGTAGCCTGACCAACAGCTCTCCTTGTGTGACTAGAGCACACTCTGCTTCTCTCACACATCCTAGTGTCAAGATCGATGTCCTGTGGGTGAGCGGAACCCAGTGGTGCAGGCAGGCAGACAGGACTCAGAGACTTCATGAGTAAGATAATTAAACACTTTAATAGTGCAAAACAAAGATGCTGATATGGCAGCAGTACTCACAAACCCAAGAACTCAGAACGATCATGGAGACAGTTACACCAGGGAACACAGACAATGACCCGACAATGAACAACACACAGACACTGACTTATATACCCACACCCTGTGATTAACCTAAATCATAAACACCTGGACACATAGTCAGGGAAACCAGAAGGTGTAGGGATGGGGACTGACCAGAGGGGGACTGAAGAAACTTAACTGAATGATTGAACTAAAACACAGAGTAGGTCTGGAGAACTAATGATTAAACTAACACAGGAGAACTAATTACCACTGAACTAAAACACAGAGAGGGACTGAAGACACTAACTGAATGATTAAAACAGAGCAGGGGAGATCACAACAAACAGGAGATAATACAAGGAAGAGCCAGCAGAGGGAGCCAAACCTTACAATTATTGACAATGAATGATCCAGTCCAGAAATCAGTCCACAAAGCAGAGATGTAATCTTTCACACATCCCTACTGCTTCTCCGTTACCCACCTAAATCTACAGTGAATCAGTGCCAAACAGTGCTTCTCTGTTACCTACCCATACCCAATTGAAACAGTGCCAACTCACCCACAGCTCAAATTAAATAAACCAAAAATGAGCTCTAAAATACAAACTATAATATTATTAAAAATAAACACAACTACTTTACCAGAACAAAAAAAAAAAAAAAAAAAAAAAAAATCATTAAATGTGGACTATTGAACATCAAATATATTTCCTCTAAACCCCTGTTAATTAATGACCTGATAACTGATCATCATTCTGATTTATTCTGTATGACAGAAACCTGGCTAAAACAAGACAATTTTGTTAGTATAAATGAATCCACTCCATCTAATTATTTATATTTTCATGTTCCTAGAAAAACTGATCAAGGAGAAGGTGTAGCTTTTATTTTTCAGTCGGCACTATTAATTAATACAAAACCAATTATTATATATAATACTTTTGAGTTGCTGTCTTTAAGTCTATCCCATCCAAAATGGAAAATGGAACAGCCACTCTCACTAGTTGTTATATATCGTACACCAGGCTTTAATGATCCGGTTTTTCTGAATTCTAAGAATTCTTAACTGACTGAGAAAGTCATAATAATGAGTGATTTCGATATTTATGTAGATGTTGAAAGTGATAGCTTAAGCATAGCCTTTAAAAACTTAAGTCAATTGGTTTTACCCAAAACATCCAAATATCTACTCATTCTCATCATCACACTCTTGACCTAGTTTATGACCTATGGCATCGAGATTGATTAGTAATATTTCCTCAAAATCCTGTTCTGTCTGACCATTTTTAAATTACCTTTGAGTTTACAAAAAATGACTACACAGTCAATGAGAGCAAATTTCATCTTATCAGGTGCTTATCATCATCATCGTCATTATCATCATCATCATCATCATCATCATCATCATCATCATCATCATCATCATCTTTATTTATAAAGCACCTTAACACGGCCACAGCTGAAACAAAGTGCTGAACAACAGTTAACAAACCCAAGCACACAAACACAATAAAACAACAAGTTAAACAGATAAAATCAATATCACTGAAAATGAAGTAAAATTAAGTCTCAGTTGGGTTTAAGGCCAATGAGTAGAGATGGGTTTTCAGATGGGTTTTAAAAATGGACAGTGAGGGGGCCTGTTGAATGTGCAAAGGCAGAACGTTCCATAACTTAAGGGCACTAACGGAGAAGGCCCTGTCTCCTGGAAGCTTACTCTTACTCTTGGGAATGACCAGGATAATTGTACATGATATTCAGTAATAAAAAGAGAACTGTTGATATTCCATTTAAAACTGATGGTGTTGAGATTTGTAGAGTGAGTGAGGTGAATTATTTGGGTGTTATCATTGATGACTGACATGGAAACATCACATAAATTCTGTAAGAATAAAAATAGCTAAATCTATGTGGTACGAAATCAGGGACTTATTAAACGATAAAGCTCTGTATTTGTTGTAGTCTATAACACAATTATTGTTCCACACCTAATATATTGTGTTGATGTTTGGGGGAAAGCGTGTTAAACAATTACAAAGCCTATTTTTTTTTTTTACAGAAAAGAGCTGTAAGAATTATCACCAGAAAGCAATACTGTCATCCATCAAGCACATTATTTTATCAACTGAAGATATTTGGTAGATTATAATATTTTATCAGTTATGTATAGGGCTCAGAATAACACATTACCTTTAAATATCCAAATACATTTAGTTAAAAGACAAAGTTGTTATAATCTTAAGGGGACAGAGATATTTGTAAAACCAAAATTCAGAACTAGTTTTGAAGGGTCGGTCTACCATGGATGGAGGGAACAAGCAGGATTCTCTTCCCTCCACAATTCTATCCCTGAGTCTGTCTGGAGAGTTCAGCAGAGTTCCATGTGTCCGAAGAGAGGTTTGAGCCTGCTCGGCATGTCACAAAGACGATACAAGACGAGGTTCACAATGGAGATCCCACAGTGGCCCCCCCGACAGCATCACAGTTAGTCTTGTTCAAAAATAAACAAATGGTCACAAACGATCACATGCAGGCTACAAACTGAGGGCACAGCCAAAAATGTTGAAAAATATGAACATAAACTCGCTTGGGGATTTGGTCCTTCCATTTTCAAAACGAGTCACCCTCCACAGCGAGGACGTTTCTAATGTGAGATGCTCGTGCTACTCATGGCGTTTTGTCACTATCTCAACTCTCCTCGGCTCCACATGACACCAGTTAAGGGCCTCCCCAATGTCATCCATCGCCACTCAAATCGGTTTATGGGACCATAATGCTTGAGGTACCAAGCGGGCTGCTCTGAGTGGCCGATTTTCACATAAGCAGACAGCAACCATGGAGCAACATTACCGGATGACCAGAAAAAACTGAAAACTATATCCGAACCTCCATTTCGTCATGTAAACGGATGGCGTCACAAGAAATGAGCATATTTACCGAGATTTCGGAGATGATGGCGCAGCATGGCTACACCCGAACTTAGTGCCGGAATAAGTTTATGTAATTTAAGTTTAATTCATTTCAATTCAGTTTATTTATATAGCGCCAAATCATAACAGAAGTCATCTCAGGACACTGCACAGAAACATTCACATACATAAAAAGTCAGTGATTATACGACAATTAAAGACCATAATGGACAAAATGACTCAAACACAAAAAGACCAGTTACGACCCCGCCCACTTTTGTTTTGCGATCCCGCCCACAGAGCGGGGAAGCAGGGCAGCCTCCACTGTAGTGGTAAATCACCGATCTGAACTCCACCTGTGAAATTTTGACGTCTGATGGTTGGCTTGTTGTCTTACTTTCTGATTACAAACCTGTATGTAAAAAGTAAATTAAAATAAAATAAATCAACCTGGAAGTTCTTTTTTGCTTAATAAATGTACATCAAATCAAAATGTGCCAAATTTCTCTTGAACTACTGAACAGATTAAAAATATATATTTAGTACACATCTGATTAATGCTTGGAGTCAATCCAATAAAAGATGGCCGTCACAGCTAATTAGCATTAGCCAACACAAGAACAGCTAAAACTCACACATTTCTCCAGTTACTGAGCTAAACGTTGGTGTGGTAGTAGCTGAGTTATTAGACACGAGCGAGCATGAAATGATCTAAAATAAATCTTGATATGCATTGTTTAAAGTTTACCTGCACAACTCAAAACTATTGCTTCTTTGTGAATATTTGTCATTTACAGTATTTTTTTTGTGAGAAGTCATCAGCAGCTCCTATATTGCTGCAAAAAGACATGATTTGTTTCACCTTTTCTGCAGGAAATAAGGAAAGTTTCATCTGCGAGAGGGGAAAATACTTCAAACCCACTTGGGAGTAAAGTTCTTGTTGGTGTCTTCAGCCATGTGCTGCAGCTTCGAACCATAACAGGAAGGTTTTTGTGCTGCAGCTCAGAATAGGCCTCAGATAAACATTGTTGCTGCTTTCACTTTTAGATAGAGGCAATATGGAAATAGGTTGCTGTGAATTCCCCTGGACTTGAAACTTGAAACTGTTTGCACGACATCATTAACGCTCAATAGTAATGTGACCCTGAAAATGCAAAACGGACTGCAATATTTCACCTCTGATCGAAAAATATGAATAAATAAAAGCAAGACTGACTGCCTAAATACAGTACATCAATTATAAATTATGCAACAGTGAGTTAGTTGCTTCTGGGGACTTTAAGATAAAAAAAAAAAAATAAAAAAAAGACAAATCAGATATGTGACTACGAGCAAAGAAGGAAGACAGAACTGGAGACAAAGTCCACAGTAATTATCCAGGGACTTTCCAGAGTTGATATATGAAACCAGCTCATTGTGATGCTGTGGATAAGATGACCGCTTAAAAAAAAAGAGCACACCCACATCTGTACGTACCAGCAGAAGCTTACATTACTACATAAATAATCACAAGCAATGCTTTTCTGTAAAATATGCGACAGCATTAAAACTAACAAAGCTGCAAATTCCATTAATTTCCATGTAAACATCTGTTTAACTCAGTTCTAGTCATAAATTTATTAGTGATAAAATGTCCTACTCTTGCATCTATTGAACAAAAATATAAATATATATTTGAACAAGCTTCTGCAACAAGTTATGTTGGGGCCACCCTCACATGCCGACAGGATCTTAAGATGAACTAAAATATAAGAGTTTCAGAAAACACCTCACATTAAATTCCGGTAATAACTAGAGAAACTGAATTCACTGCAAAAATATGAATGTTGACAAACATGAAGCTATAAAACGGAGCTATTAGGGTGAAAACAAGCAGAATAAAATTTAAAATGAGCAAAACACAAGCTAAAAACGAAGTTACATCACAGCAAAAGTAAACAGGAGCTTAAAGTACCACAAAGGTGCTAAAAGTAGCAGAATGGTGGCTAAAATCTAAACAAAATTATGACTAAAAGCAACAGAAAAAAAAAAGCTGAAAGTAGTTGAACAGATAAAACTAGAACAGTAACTAAAGCCTTTAAGCAACTAGACTAGCTAAAAATAGCAAAACAGTAGTTACAGTTAAAATGTGCAAAACAGGTGTTAAAACTAACAGTAGCTAAAGATAGCAAAAGAGCAGCTAAAGACCAGAATGGCAACTAGCTAAATTGAGCAAAGCAATAGTTAAAAGTAGCATGACTATAAGGAAGCTAATAGTAGCAAAAGACTATCCAAATGCTAAAATATGCAATACTGATGACAAAACAAGAAAACAGTGGCTAAATTGTAGCTAAAATTTAAGAAGCAGTACATTAAAGAAATAAAAGTGTAACTAAAAGCAGCAAAATGAATAAAATCATTAAAAAGTTTTAAACTAGAGTCAGATTTTTTTAGCAGCTACATTTTTTTTTTTTTTTTTTTTTTTAGTTTTTAAAACTGTCAATTTATCAACAAAAAAGTAAAATAAAAATAGCTTCAGCTCCCTGAATGTTCAGTTTTTGGCATTTCTCCTTCAGCGACTCTCAGCTTGTAAATGCTTTTTGTAGCCTGTTAGGAATGTTTCACATCTTGCTTTGGGGATTTTTGGCTCTCCGTGTGCGTAAAAAAAAAATCTAGTTTTGACATTTTTACAAGCCTGGCTCATTTACAGTCAATGCACACGCACGCACGCACACACACACACACAAAAAAAAAAAAAAAGAAAAAAAAAATTTTAGCAATAAAAGTAGTTCATATTGGATTTTCAGGTGATGTGCAGGTATGATGAGAGAGAAATTGTTGTTATTCTAAAACTTTAAATTTTAACATATAACTGTCCGTAACTCAAGCTCAAAACTTGTGTGTTTGCCTCGTGTTAATCAAGAAGGTGTTTGCTTTGCTCATTTATGTTAAAGGAAAACAAACCTTTGTTTTCACCCTCTAGAGCCACAATTTGCATTTAAAAATATCTGGTTTGTTCACTTTTCCTATTGACCATTTTTGTTTATCACTATTTATCAAAAATATATCATCCTTTCCAGTTGTAATTTACAACTGCATTTATCAGACAGAACGATGCTGCTCTTCTTCCAATGAGCTTTCTGCATCAGCTGCTTTGCTGTCACCTGTTTGCCTTTAAAACTACCATATTTTTCAGCCTATAAGTTGCAATTCTTTGCATAATTTACATGCCCTGTGACTTATAGGCCAAAGCGACGTACTTGTGGATTTTTTCCCATATTTATAAACCAATTTTTGGCTGAGATGTGACCGTTTCCATTCAATTTGACTGAAAAAAAAATAAATAATTTGAGCAGTACCACTTTCAGCCACTTGATGGCAGCAGAGTAGAAGTAGCAATAAGGCATGCTGTTCTATCATGTAATAGGTAAAAATGGCTATAATGACAATTTCAAAAACGTTCCAAGACAAAAACAACTGGACTTTATTTATTATACTTTTTTTTCTTAACTTTTTTTTAACTTGTCATGCATGTCCTGGATGACTGAAAATCTTCACCAGCTGTCAATGATACAATCAGCTTGCCATGGTCTCCCCACCTTCATTCTGCTTGCTGCTTGGAACCTCAGATGGGGCCAGAGGGGCCTCATCTGTTAAATAGATTAACAAAGACTTTAACAAACCACTACTGTGAGGGGTGATAGGTCAATCTGTATATACAGTATATGTGTGCATCTTATCTCAGCTTAATAACCTAAACCCCACACGCTCTGCTCCTTGAAAGCTTCTCGGATGAGAAGCAAAACGTCTTCCATTACAAATAAAGTCCATTGTTTTTGTCTTGAACTTTTTTAATTCACCTTTGCTGTAATTTTAAGCAAACAATCGTTCAGGTGCTTTTCTTGTTAAATTTTGAAGAAACGAGCAGCGGCCCTCCTTCCTGATTTCCTCCCTCTGCGTGCTCCGGGAGCACCTCAGCAGTGAAACTATTTTTGAAATTCAGCTGATTTGACCATTAAAGTGCCTTTTTTTAAGGATTAGTTCAACTGAGACACACCTTTGCTATAATTTCGAGCAAACAAATAATTGTTTTTAGGTGTTCATCTTGTTAAATTTGCACAACAACTCGTCACGTGCTCGCATTTACTTGCGTGCACAAGCTTTGGAAATGCAGCTGATTTGACCGTCAAAGTGCATTTATTAAGCAAACATTAGATTGAGACACACATTTACTTTAATTTCAAGCAAACAAATAATTATTTTAAGTGTTAATCTTGTTAAGTTCTTGTTAAAGTCCTCCCGTACATGCTCCTGTGGCCACCATTTGGCAGCCCATCAATTATTTGGCACAACACCGGCCCACATCTCTGGGTTGTCAGTGGTGGCGCGTAACAAATGCGACGCATCAGTGGTGACGCATAATAGATGTGACGTATACAGCGAAGTGACGTATTTATGGATTTTACCACTTTATTAGACAAATATGGACTGATGCGACTAATAGGGCGGTGCGTTGTATACGGCGGAAAATATGGTAAATGCCTTAAATGAAGAATTGACTCCTTCACTGTCTGCTTCGGGAGAAGTCGACCTGGTCCAAATTTACACGGTACCCCACATGCTGGAAATCCCCCTAATATATCTATCTATCCATAAACTATCTGGTGAGATAGTTTGAAAGATCTGTGGGGAAAAACATGGCATATTTTTCATGTTGGCTCCTTTGGCCAAGTTTCTGTAACTGCACTTACAGAAAATATAAATGAAAAATTGAGATTTAAAACTATCCACACAGACAGAGGCTACTGAATGTAGCTCTATCTGTTACGTTTGTACTGAGACCCTGCCATGAGATGTAGCTGCCTCTCAAACAGGCAGCGTGAGTCTCAGCTGATTTATTAGCAGAATGACTCACACTGATGCATACTTAGCTTTCACACACTATTTGCTATGACTGCATGTAACAGCTTCTGGAAAAAAAAAACATATAAATGATCTAATTTTCATTTTATTAAAAAAAAATAAAATAAAAGTTATCTAAAGTTTATGGTAAATATCTGTTTAAGCATTTCCACTGAACAAGAATGAAAAACAGAAATAATCACTTCCACTGTAGAGGTTTAGACAATATTAACATATTTTTCCTCATCTTTCCTGAAAGTAAATCTCTCTCATTTACAACTTTAAAAAAAAGCTGACACATTTGTAAAAATATAAATATGACTATTGTACATATGAAATTATGTAAATAAAACATACAAATACATAATGATTTTATACTTGAGCTTTTGGACAAATTAAGATAAAACATAAGGCAATGCCAATTTAATTTATGCTAAACTAACTGGCAATCCAAATGGTGCAAATCTTCCCAAAACACCAAAACATCTTTGTAATCCAGCTGTATACAGTATTTTCCCTAAGCATATATGATGTGACTTAATGAATTTCTCAACTTTAAAATTAAAGTTGAAAACAAATTTGATTGCTTGAGCAAGTGTGATGGCTACAGTTTCCAGGTACCATATTTTTTGCTGTATAAGTCGCACCTTTTTACATAAATTTACAAGTCCTGCGACTTATACACTGAAGCGACTAACATGTTGTTTTCCCATGTTTATAACCCAATTTTTGGCTGAGATCTGACGATTTCACTCATTTTGACATGGAAAATATTGAACACTACCATTTTCAGCCGCTAGAAGGTGCTCAACTAATATGGCAAGCCAAGTGTCCTGTTAATAGGTAAAAGTGGCTATTAATGAGACACTTGGCTTGCCATACCAAGCCACCTTTGTCTCGCTCCGGAACTCCTGGAGCAAATGTCAAATTAGCTGCATTTCACCACACAGGTGAAATACAGCTCACTTGACCATTAAAGTGCATTTATTAAGGAAAAGTTCAAATGAGACACACCTTTGCTATAATTTCAAGCAAACAAATACATGTTTTTAAGTGTTAATCTTGTGAAATTCTTGTTAAAGTCGTCCCGCGGCCACAATTTGGCAGCCAATCGATTTTTGGCACAACTCTGGCCCACGTTTCTGGGTGGTCAGCGGTGATACATAATAGATGCGCCTTATATGGTGAAGCAACTTATTTATGTTTTTTTTTTTTTTTTTCCCCACTTTATTAGACATATTTGGACTGATGCAACTTATATGGTGGTGCGACATGCATGACAGCAAGTACACTAATAGTCTAATCCCATAAAACAACAGAATCTAACACCTTTGAAAATAGTTAAAGAGATTAGGATGGAACTTGTTGTGTTTCTAGGATTAATTTGAAAATACCAGTCTCACTCCAGCCCAGCAGGATTAATCAATTAGGATTATGAACCCAATCAATGGCTGAAATGTCTTAGGTGTTATTTTTTTGTTTCTAAAATCCCTTAAAAGCATGTCAGGTCAGACAATACGTCTGTTAAATTAATTAGTAACAAGTGATAAGAGGTCAAAAAGCTCAAAGCCAGTTTGAGATTAACTCTATAGTCTGGTGGAGCTTGAAGTGAACCAATGATGCCACCTAGCAGGCACTAATAAAAAAAAAAGCTAGAAAGCTGATGCTGCTAAAAAGAAACTGGATTTTACCTTGCTTTAAAAAAAGTGTTTATACAATTACCAAAACATGGACAAATTAAATTAAAATGTTATGGTTAATTACGTCCAATCAAAAAAAATTCTGGGACAAACTTAACTATTTTCTATTTGAAAACGTTAGCTTAAAATATTAAAAACTTGTAAAGTTTAGTAAAGTGTAACAATCATATCCAGTGCTCAAGTACAGTATTAGGCTAGCATAAATCAGTTAAGCTAGCATCAATCTGATCATATATCAGAAATTGATCAGTTTTAATAGTAAAACTGTTTTGATAGCAGGAAATGCAGGACAATAAAATTACTTAATGTTTTTTATTATATACGTATATATATATATGT
>JARVLU010000624.1:17130017-17163700 GCA_031762415.1 Simpsonichthys santanae | reverse complement strand
AGTCAGCCGTAGTAAGACAGAGTACATGTGTGTGAATGAGAGGGAGGCTGGTGGAACAGTGAGGCTACAAAGAGCAGAGATAAAGTTAGAGAGGACAGACTGAGATAGTTTGGACATGTCCAGAGGAGGGACAGTGGGTACATTGGTAGAAGGATGTTAGAAATGCAGCTGCCAGGAAAAAAAAAAGAGGAGATGTATGGACGCAGTTAGAGAGGACATGGAGGTGGGTGGAGTGAGGACATATGAGATGGAGGAGGATGACGCTGTGGCAACATCCGAAGAGACAAAAGAAGACGATTATAACTACATAAATTATGTATTATATATATTTTTATGGAAACTTTGCAACATTACAGTTTTTGTTTTATAACTGTATGCATCACTCTTCTACTATAGAACTACTACTTTTGATATTGTTGGTTGTAACTTGGTCCCTGTGTACATAATTATTTTCCACCTCATGTACCACATGGGATGAGAATGACAATAAAATTGACTTAAACTTGAAAGAAATTTGACGCGCTGGAGCTTTGGTCAGTAACTGGATTATGAGTCACTTCAGCCAATTCTTTTTGTTTTATCTGAGCACACACTTATACAATCACCGTTGTGTAATTTGTTCCTAATTCTTGCTGGTATGTTTGCAGGAAAAGTGTTGTTTCTCAGTGTATATAATCACTTGCTAAAATTCAGATATGAGGTAATAATGCTGTTGGAAATTTGTCTAAGCAGAGTGGCTCTTGAAGAGCCACGCATTCACTTAAAATGCCAAAATTGTTGATCGTGGGTAATTTTAGTTGGCTGTTTTTGTTTTTGTTGTTGTTGAGTTGATCTCAGACTGAACTGAGAATCATAATCAATGACTATTAACTTTCTATTTTTAATTTATCACTTGTATGTATATTCAAATTAACGGTTGAGATGAAATAGACACAACTGATGAACGTTGTACAAATGTTCTTTATTTGTGTGCGTGAAGATGACTTGGGCGAGCTACTGTTGGGGGAATGCAAGCTCCAGACGTACTTGAAGGAGAATCCAATCAAACCGGGTTCGAGTCCCAGAGGTCCCCGTCCCAAACTGGTGGAGGTCAGAAAACATCTCATTGCTGCTCTGGACAGAGGAAACCTCAAGGTAAACCTGACACCAAGGAGGAAAACCACTAGCAGACTTAATGACTTTATAGCACTTGTTAAAATCTAAAGCACCAAATCGAACCTCTCCCCAGGCCGATTACCTCCAGGAGGCCAGTCTGCTGATGGCCAAACTCTGTTATGTGGAAGGAGAATATAAAGAGGCTTTAGGTAATCTTCACAGAGTTTTTTAAACCTTAGTACTGTTTCACTGTCTGATTTTGTCACAAAAACACAAATGATTAAATTGATTTGTTTACACTTCAAAAATCATCAGACTTTTAGATGCTTTTTCACACATATTTGTTCCAGTACTAGTAGTTTGAGTCAGTTGAGGTGGTTCGGGCACCTGATTAGGACGCCTCCCTGTAGAGGTTTTTCCTGGTACTTCCTACAGAGAAGATCCAGAACTGACTGAAGGGATTGTGCTGGCCTGGGAGCGCCTCAGGTTCCTGTAGAACGAGCTGTGGTTGGAGAGAAATGTCTGGGTTTCTCTCCTGGACCTGTTGCCTCTGCAGTCCGACTACAAATAAGCAGCAGAAGATGGAGATAGTAGTTTGAAATGTTAAGAGAACTGTTGATCAAGACTACAGTAAAAATACTAAAATTTTAACTCATTAAAAGCAAAATAGAAATAAAAAGTGTTTCTACTCCAGCACACAGCTGCAACTAAAAGGATAACCGGTATTTTTCCAGGTCACTACAACAAAGTGAATCTGGATGACTTGCAGTTGGTTGGAGCTCCTGTGTACAGGTTGTCCATGATTGCAGAGGCTTATTCGACCAAAGGTACACAACAACACACTAAAAGCTGCATCTTTTGTGTCTTACAACCTTTAAAATAAGATTTGATGTCTCAAATCCAGTTTTCACTAATGTGCAGTACCCGTTCTGTCCACTTGGTGGAAGAAGAGTCACAGCTGATCAGCAGCAGGAATTTTTCTGAGCTGAATTCTAAGTTGTAACATTTTAGATCTTATTAACATTGTGAGACATACATTACTTTGATTTTTGTCAACATGAAGCAGTGATAATAACCTCAGTGTCCAAAAGTGTTACATCAATACCAGACATTTACAAGCAACTCATGGCTTCTGTCATGATCAATTTATTTTTCTCATCACCCCCACAGGCTTGTGTCTAGAGAAGGTCCCGGCTGCCTCTCCGTCTCTGTCCAATAAGAACATGGGGTCTCCGGCATCTAATCGGAGCGTAACAGATCGAGATCAGGAAATCATCACCTGCTATGAAAAGTCTGGAGACATTGCTTTGCTCTACCTGCAGGAAGCTGAGAAGGTTTGCGTTTGAGGGTGTGAAACTGAGGAACTTGGCTCATGAATGCTCACTAAATATCTTGTTAGTGCCTGGAAGTGTTGTGCTGTCCTGGTGGGAGTGTGATAAATATTCTGTTAATGTGATTCTGGTCACCAGAGCCAACAAACAAACACATTTCTTCTTCTGTACTTGAGGAGCAGAGCTACAATAAAAGTGGAGACAAATCAAAAAGTTCCTGCTTTAAGTATTATTATGTTAGATGCATTACCTAAAATAATTAAAGACTAGATACTATGTCAGAGATCATGGGAATAACTGAATGCAATTATAGAAACAGAAATTAACAAAATATTTCAACTAAATGTGTTTTGCTAAAATGCAGTGTGCATAATTCTGCTGGAATTTACTGAAGAAGATAAAAGTATCAAAACACTATGCAAAAGCTAAAAAAAAAAAATAGCAACAGTGTACTTAAAATCTAAAAGTAACAAAACTCTGATGTAAAAACAAAAACAAAAAAAAAATGTAATCTTAGCTAAATCCTAGATAAAAGCTGCAAAGGGGCAGCTAAATCTAAGGAGCCAAAAGCTGGTTAGATGCTAAAATCAAAACAAAAAAATCAAATCTGTCACTAAAAAGCTGAAAATATCATAAAAAGACAAACAGAGCAAATCCACTGCAGCAGATTTAAAAAAAAGAATAATGTTTTCAATAATTTGAAGGTGTCTTATTGCATTTCTATGTGCAAAATATCTGAAAATAAAGTGAAATATTAAAAATTGTATAAAAGCTTCAGAAACCAAAAGTCATTGCTCCCATTTCCTAAATGAGGTGAAGGTTTTGATACCATGAACTGTATAAATAACACATTGTTAGACTGCAACAACAACAAAAAAACCCACAGGAAAACAAAAGTGAATCCTAATCAGAAGCTGAGGAAAAGTATCTGCATCCTTTTATGTTTACCGTTGCAGGTTGAGGTATTTTAATATTAAGATATTGTATTAATAAGGGCTTTACTCAAAGCTTTTAATGCAGAAAATGTCTAAAGTTATGACCAAAAGTCATAGAGCTGTCACTGATCTAGTTAAAATAAGACTGCAGGCAGTTATTTAATTACTTCTGTTTCAGATTTTTCTTTGTTGCTGCTTTAACACATTACCTGGACTCTTTGCTTTATTTCTTACAAAAGTGTTGTTTTTTTTTTTTTTGTTTGTTTTGGGCAAAGAATTACACAGAACTGTCTCTTTTCTGTTAACTTTTATTTATTTATTTTCTTTATCTCTGTAGGCGTTATCAGCAGGGATTCAGAACCGCAGCCCAAAGCCCGGACCAACAACACAAGACATGGAGCTGGGCTACTTCCTGGAGACCGGCCTACAGAGGGCACACGTCATCCACTTCAAGAACGGGTAAATAACTAAATAAATAAGTGGCATATTCATGTGCATTTACGTCAGATCCCAAAACACAACAAATTAAAAAAACGTACAGCTAAGGCAAGAAACGTAAATCGCTCTGTTCTGGATCATCGTTTTCCCAGTAGGAATGAGACCCTTTGTGGACACTTTCCTCCCACTTTGCAGTTGTGGTGTTACAAAGCTGCTTACGGGTGGATGGAGTGTGAACGCAGTTAATTAATACGCACATTTCAGCTCCGAGTGTTTCCCTCAGTTGTGTGGTTTTAAGATCATTCGGATTAGCTTTAGTGTTAGAGCAGCTGTTAAAAACTGGATAAAATCAGTGAAATACATTAAATCTGCCTCTGTAGCTCTGTTGTTCTTATGCAGCTTCTAAAATCAGGATAAGACGTAGCTCAGTACAGCAAGTCACACAAGTTCAAAGTTTAAAAATTAACATTGATTATTACGCCCACGAAGCATCAAAGATCTGAGACTTTTGAACGTTTACAGTGATTTTCTGAGATTTCAGACTAAACTTTGATTTTAACCTGACTGCACTGTTTGAATGTTTTTTTTTTCTTCTTCTTTGTCTCTTTTCTGCCATAGAAACCTGACGCAAGGTGTGGGCAGGTTTCGAGAGATTCTTCGGGCCGTTGAGACCAGAACCACCCAGAACCTTCGCATGGTGAGGAGGATGTCTATCGGAGTGTTTATAATATTTATGGCTTCTGTAAGAGTGAATGTGATTTTTTTTTAAATAACTCTGCAGGTGAGGCTTTTTAAATTTTGTCTTGGCTTTAACCATCTGTTGTAGATTTCTTCTAAATGACTGGATTAATTCAAACTAAAAAATGTGACTATCTACTCTTCTTTTATACAACACCAGTGTTGCATTACTGTTAAACCTAAATGATCTTGTGTTGAGAACTAATAGTGATGCATGGGCCTGTCACGATAACAAATTTTGCAGGGTGATTAATTGTCTCAGAAATTATTGTGATAAACGATATTATTTGAAATTTGGCAATAATTAGTAATTATAGTCAAATTTAATAAGAAATGTTTAATTTGATTTGCGTGTAGTACCTTTTTTTTTTTTTTTTTTTACCATGGGATGGCCGTATAAGACTGTTTGAACCGAAGTATGGATAGTAAGGGAGCGAGCAGCATGCTTCTTTAAGAAAAATGGGAGTGAGGCCCTTTGATGTGTCATGGGCTGTCTCTTTTCGGTTCTCAAAATGGCGGATGCTCGGTGTGGTTTGAGCTCTTTAGCATAGCATTTTTCACACAAAGCTTTTAATAAAAAAAAAAAAAAATCAGTAAACAAGTTCTCAGCTTCTTTTTGCAGAGGAAAAACAACTTTTTATACAAAGGCACGGGTTTCAACCACAAATTTTGGTGCTTTAGCAAGACTAAGGTTTTTCCCCGAGTTCGACCTGTTAGCTTAGCTCGTAGCATAGCTTCTCAGTTTAGCTAATTTTAACAATCCAAATATGCGAATTTGGATGGTTAAAACGGATTTTAAAGAGAAAAGAGAAAGGGAGGGGTCAGTGAAGAGCACCAGAGTTGAGCCTTTTGTCATCCATTGTCTTCAGTAGAAAGAGACACACAAAGAAACGATAAAGCATTAAATTAAAACGAGGTCCATAATTTTCATTTATCATGTGATTAATTGATTTATTGTTTATTGCTACAGGCCTAGTGATGCACCAAATTTAATCCAAACCTTGAAAACGGCACAATATTGCGTGACGTCACCCTCAGAGTTTGTCTCACGAATGACTCCCGGCTAAAACCACATCAAACTTTAGCCTAATATCTATAAAGTTGACTGTTATCGCCATGTTTTTTGGCTAATGTCAATTGGTTGTTGTGGCCATACTGACTCCTTTTTGCAAGTTTCATTAAAATAAATATTTTGGTTACTGGCTGACATGGGTAATAATGAGGGATGACTCAAGACTTTTGAACAGCACTGAAATGGCACATTTAGTTTGTACTTAATGGCAAAATATCTATATCTGCATGAAGATCTAAAGTAAACAGACCGCTGCTGTGTTGGTTTAAAGAACGTCTTCAGTAATTCGTCGCGTTTGTGTTTGTAGACCATAGCGCGCCAGCTGGCAGAGATCCTGCTCAGAGGAATGTGTGAACAGAGTTACTGGTCTCCTCTGGAGGATCCACCAACGGTGTCACCTCTGGATAATCCCACACAGCAACGACACACTTACAGCAAGAGCTACAAACTGAGCCGACGCCCGCGAGTGTACTCTGGAGAAAAGTAAGTGACCACGGAGATGTTTGTAAAATTAGATTAAAATAAGGTTCTGGTGTCTTTTTTTTTTTTTTTTTTTTTTTTTTTTAATTAACAGCACATTTTTACTTTCTGTCCCACTCATTATTGTCCAACGGTTTGTTTGTTTGTTTGTTTTCCTGCTGTGTTTCAGTTTGTTTTGCCCTCAGGAGAACACAGAGGAAGCGTTGCTGCTGCTGCTCATCAGTGAGTCCATGGTAAGAAACCGTGAAATCGCAGATTATGAGGCTCATGCAGCTTTTACTTCTACATCTGCGCTTGTTCGTCCTTCTTTCAGGCTAATCGTGATGCGGTCCTGAGCAGGATTCCTGAGCACAACAATGATCGGATCATCAGCCTGCAGTCTGCCTCCGTGGTGTATGACCTGCTGACGATAGCTCTGGGCAGGAGGGGGCAGTATGAGATGCTCTCTGAGGTAAAAGGTCCTCTCCGTGTTAGTGTTTTTTAAAAAGATTGGTGATAAAAACAGGAAAATGTCCCCTCTTCCTCAGTGTTTGGAGAGAGCCATGAAGTTTGCCTTCGAGGAGTTCCATTTGTGGTACCAGCTCGCCTTGTCTCTAATGGCAGCCGGCAAATCAGCTCGGGCCGTCAAAGTCCTCAAGGAGTGCATCCGCCTGAAGCCTGAAGACCCAACCATCGCGCTGCTGGCTGTCAAACTGTGTATCGGACCTCTGCACTGGGTCAGAACCACACAGAACTCGTTAGCCTCAACAGAAACGAGGGCTGATTGAATCTGTAGCTCTCTGTCAAACACGTCATTTTGTCTTCAACGTGTGTTTAAACGAACAGCCTTTTATCGTTTCACATTTTCCTGTTCTCAAATTTCAGCTGGATGAAGGAGAAAACTTTGCAAAGTTGGTGATCGACATGGGAGAGAAGGCGGCTGAATTCAGAGCCAAAGGCTACCTGGCCATCGGTTTGGTTTACAGCCTCAAAGCCACCGACGGTCAGTCATACACAGTGAGACGCTCGCTCTGACGTTTCAGTAACTTACAGAACACTCACACAAGTTCTCTGCTTAAATAACACATTAAATTATTTTACAATGCACTTTTGTTACGTTTATTTGAAAGCGTCAAATTAAATTTTCTTCTGAACTCATTATTTTACAGAATAGATGATTTGCCTTTAAAATTAATTTCTTTTAAAGATTCAAAAAAGTGGTTTGCTTCATTTTTACCGTCCTCCTGTCTTACAAGGAGCAGAGTTAATTCAGCTCCACTATATAATTTTATTTTTCCTTTAAGCATCTCCTGCAACAATCTTTCCAGAATGTTTACATATTATTTTAATATCGAATAAACATTTGAGAAGCGATCAAAATGAACTGGTTATCAGTTTTATGTTGTTTTTGTTCATATAACCCAATGTTGATCATCTTTAATGAAACCATAGAGTAAATATAAAATCAGTTCAATGGTTTAAAGTTATACAGTTAAGATTTTAACAATATTTCTTATTATTATTACTTTATTATAAACTATATACTTTATTATCACTTATTGTTATTATTATTAATATTTAACAAGATTTTAATTATTTTATTATAGTGGCAGCACGGCAGCTCAGTGGTTAACACTGTTGCCTCACAGCAAGAAGGTCCTTGGTTCAATCCCCGGTTGGGGTTCTTTCTGTGTGGAGTTTGCATGTTCTTCTCGTGCTTGCGTGGGTTTTCTCTTGGTACTCTGGTTTCCTCCCACAGACCAAAAACATGCATGTTAGTCTGCCTTCAGGCCCAGGCCTCCCTTGTAAAAGAGATATGTGATTTCAATGGAATTTGCCTGGTTAAATAAAGGTTAATAAATAAATAATGTCTATTTTTATTTACATTTGCTTTGGCTTTAATTAAGACTTTTACATTGAGGTTTTACTTCATTTTGTAATATTAAGGTGCTGTTCTGGTGCTTTTACCTTGAAGGTGGATATTTTAGAAAACGTGTCTCAAAGTTCATGTCTCAAATTATCTCATTCATTGTGTTATTGTTTACAAACTGCATATCCATTTCTGTTCCGCCCTGTGTGTTAAAACATGTTCTCAGGTAATGCTGGTTGTTTCCTAATATCTGAAGGTTCATTTCTGTTTGTTCGTGTTTTAGCATCGTTGCGGAGCATGCAGGAGGAGTACCAGAGGAAAGCTTTGGGAGCCTTCCAGAGGTTCGGATTGGATGCGTTCATTCACGACCGGTGACCTTTAAAGTTCCATCTGAAGTTCATGAAACTTGTGTTTCTCCTCTCGTCTGTAGAGCTCAGAGTCTGACTCCCACTGACCATCTCGCTGCTTTCTATCTGGCTCTGCAGCTTGCTGTTTCCAGACAGGTAACACAACAAAAAAATTAAACTCAAGACGTCCAGGAGTTGCTTCTCTTTGATGTGTTTTATCCCGGCTTTAGTGAAAACCTGTCGTTTGCATGTGTGTTTGTGTGTAGATCCCCGAGGCGTTAGGTTACGTCCGACAGGCGCTGCAGCTCCAAGGAGACGACGTCCACTCCCTCCACCTGCTGGCCCTGCTTCTCTCCGCTCAGAAACATTACCACGACGCCCTGAACATCATCGAGATGGCTCTGTCCGAGTATCCAGAGAACTTCAAGTGAGGCACACGGGATTTCACGTCTCTATTTAACCGAATCAAGCGGCAGAAGATGATCTCACCATGTGTGTTGTGCAGCCTGCTGTACACCAAGGTGAAGCTGGAGGCGATGTGTAGAGGACCAGAAGAAGCTCTGCTCACCTGTAAGCACATGCTGCAGATCTGGAAAAGCTTCTACAACCTAACAAACCCCAGGTGCGCTCAGGTGCTCTCCAAACACAAATTCAACTCCATTTTCACGAACACTAACTCAGATTTCAGCGTTGGCAGCAGTTGAAGCTTCTTAAGTCGTAAAGACCCTCTAAATTAACGGACTGTGTATAAATCGTTTCTGAATTCATCCGTGACCATTTTATTTATAATGTATACATGTGGGTGGGGTGTAATGTTCTACACATCTCTTCAAATAACTTTTTCCACCTTAACAAAGGGCTCACTGAGCGACTAAAGGCTCAGCCTGTTTTAGTTGGACTTGTTTAGCGAGTCGCACCAGAGCTTTTTGTTGTGTGTGCGTCACGTCGTCGTGTTGTGTTTGTGGCAGTGATTCGGGGCGTGGCAGCAGCCTGCTGGACAGAGCCATCGCAGACAGACGGCAGCTCAACGCCATGACCCTGCCGGACTTCAGTGACCCCGAGACCGGTAGGGAATCAAAAACTGGACCGCAAAACCACAATTGACCCCCGAATCATTCATACACACGTCTGCTCTATTTTTTCCCCTCATTTCTTGATTAATTTGACTTATTTTTTCTGTTTTACTTCCTGTTTTAGTCTCAGGCTCCTCCTCCTCCCTCTCTGGTTTCGAACCGGTCTCCCCCACCTCCCCGTCCGCCGTGTCCTCCCTCTCCTCTCCGCTGTCCTCCCCGTCATCTCCCTCCTTTACTTTCCAACCTCCTACTATACCCTCTCCAACCTGGAACACTTCTTCCCTCCCTTCTCCTCCCCCACCTCCTCCTCTTCCTCCTCCACCCATCAAGACCAGGACTCAGACATTTTGCAACCACGTCGTTCTGCGTCAGCCCCCCAACCGTAATCTGCCTTTGTGCACTCTCAGTCTGTAGCATGGTGTGGAGAGTGACCTGGAACCGCTTCGTTGGGGTGGGGGGGGGGGATTTGCATGTTTAATGTTGTAGCTCAAGCTAATCCCGGCCGTGCGTTCAACTATTTCATGTCTGTCATTAGATGTAAACTTGCTGAATTAGTCGCTAAAGAAAAAATTGACCATACAAATTGATTAAAATGATTAACATTTACTGTATTCAGGCTAAAATCTATAAACTGTTTCTGGACTCCATAAAATAATTTGTCTCTTTATCGTCAAATCTCTTTGCACTTTATTAGTATGACGTGGAAGCTCCTTTGTGTGATCGAATCAAAAAGTGCTCTGTTGTTCAAACTTTTTATTTTTGTAGCAACACATTTGATCCTTTTTGCTATCAGATGGTAATTCACTTGTAATTCGTCTTCTTTAAACAACTTTGCAGTAAAACTAAAAGGTTTTATGGTAATTTTGTACTAAAATAAATTTATTTTCTCTCTATGTTGAATAATCAGACGAACTGTGCAACAATACAAATATCACGTTTCATGTAACCTAATTAGTTTTATCATAAAGTTCCTATTTTTTTTTAGCTCTTTATTTGCTGTCTCAGCTCAAATTCAGAAACTAATCACCTGCAGTGTTTTGTTCAGGTGTGCCACTTCTATTTCATGTCACTGACCTGCATAAAGAGGTTTTTGAAGCAAGTTAGATTTATTTTAGCTGATCCAAATCATCCCTTCAGGATTTGAGTCAGGGCTCGGATTTACCGAACCGCTCAGTTCGTTCTGGTAGTTTTTATCCTTACAATATTTCGGCTAATGACACTTTCAGAATGGTTTACTGTAAATCAGATCTGCATGTATTGAATAACCCTTGAACTTTGAACATCCGACGTTCTGCTAGCAGGAAACACTGGATCAATCATCCACTCTCGGCTCGTGATCGGTCTCGTTCGTTAGGTCAAAATCTGTACTGTAATTACAACAAAGTGCAATAAAGCTGTTGCGTTAATATTACACTAAACCCTCTGTTGCTAAGTAATGTAATAACAAAGGGTCTGATTGTGAAGCAGCTGCATGTTTGATGCAACGGTAGGAAGCTCAGCCACCTAATCAGACTGCTTAAAGCTGCAGCTTTGAGCCTTTTAACAAACAAAGTTTTCATTTCTCGCCCATTTCTATCTCAGAGATTACACAACACTGAGCAACAGTCTGATTTGTAATAAGTCTGCAACTAATCAGGGGCTGTGTGCTTGAGAAGTGGTTTGTGACATTTTTTCCAAGAGTAAATCTAGAATTGGCTCAACTTCTCTTCACCTGAAGTGTGTTAGCGTCTCTCGACACACACCTCTGTACTGTTCTACATCTGTTGAGCTCTTGTTCAGTTTTCTTCTTTTAAACCTCCGAGTGCGGTTAGCGTTGGTTGTAAATGTACGCTTCCCTGTTTTTCTGAGTTTAGCCTGCACCCCCTCAACTAGTTTCAGAGATCTAAAGGGGGACTGAGCAAATCAGAATTCTTCTTGCGAGTTTCTAAATCTAAATTTGTCATCAAGCTTTCACAGTAACCGTCCATCCCACTCTTCATCGCCCAACCTACACTTCTGCTCAGTTCTTGGTGTCAGCAATCCTTCAAGCTGTTTCTGAAGGATCCACGTTCATGATGGGAGTTTCAAATGTTCAGATCTGCCGAACTCGTGATTTGATAGAAGCAATAATTTGAACCGCAGATGGTTTAACTCTTTACACTGAAGTTTTGATGTTACAGCGGCGCAGTGAAGACTCACAAAGGTCCACGAGGCAGCTTCAAACGATCTTTTGACTCGCATTTAAAATTTGGACACAAGCGTAGTTTTTATTTTATGGCCAAGCTTTGAACCTTCTGTCACTAAGTCCAAAACAATAAAAGCAGTGATTTCCAATCGTTTAGCTCCTGAAACATCAAACTTTGGTAAATTGCTGTTAAATTCTAATGGTACCATTGAAAAACGCACAAAGATCATATCCATTTTTCTATTTTATTACATTTGCCACATCTTTTTTTATTTTCTTTGTGACAAATATGATGAAAATTTACCATAAACTGATTTTTTAATGTAAATTAATAGGAACACAAATTAGTGTTGGGTGATCCACAACCACAAACTCTGAGAGCTGGTTAACTCACTAAACTAATTGGAAAATGGCAAAGAATAACTTGTTATAGTTTAACAGACTAAAACTTCAATATTAAATATGTAATAATACATGTTTACAGTTTTAAGTTTACAGATTTTCATAAAAAATAGTTGCTGTCATGTTTCCTCCTTCACCTTCACATGTTTCCTGTTTTTCTAACAGCTCCAAATGTTTATTTTCCTGTGAAATTTTTCATTTCAGACTTTTATTTATTTAGTTAGTTGTTTTGTTTCAACGTCGCGTTGTCCGTTTGCGTTTGCATTTACCGGTAAATATGAGACGATTTCTCCAAACATTTACTGAAGTCCGTCTTCAGCTTGGCTTCATTTTTGTGGTTATTTTTCATTAAAAGTATAAATAAATTTTCCTCTCGTCGGTTAAAGTAATGTGCGTGGATCTAAAATAGAGGTCAAACTTTTTATTGTCGTTGTGAACTAACAACGAAGCAAAGAAATGCCATCCTCTTTACGTTCGTTAATGTTTATATGTGACTTCACCTGCTTAGAGAACATTTATTTTTTTATTTATTAAGGCTGTGTGATATGATGTGGGTTAAAGAGTTCCTGTAAATAGTTTGATTTTTCATTCTTAAAAGTGGGTTTCTTCTGTTTTTCCTCTTTCGGTCGTTAACAATCATTTTATCTTTTTTCCCATCCTTCCGTTTTGTATTTTTTCTTTCCAAGGCGGCCTTCAGGACGCTAACACTCTTGGTTTTTCCTCCATATTTTCTGTTTGTAAGTAGCCATCTAACCTCCTTCTTCCATCCACCCCCTCTTCGTTCATTGCTTACCTCACTTTTACCTCATTTTTCCTCAAGCAGTTCATGGATAAATGTTTTTTTTTTTCTACTTTACCACGACATGTGTAGCCACTTTCAGGAAGGAAACGGGGATACAGTGGAAGTTCTTTGAGTTTTGTCACTTTGAAATGCACAAATTCACCTAAATGACGAGCGTTTGAAGCGTTCCAGAATTTATGCAGATTGTTTTTTTTTTAATACAATAAAAAGGAAGTTCAGCACAGTGTTAAGAAAAATATCATTTCCAGGAAGTTTTTCTTTAAAAGCTGGAAAATGATTGAAGTAAAACAAGAAACAGCTTCCTGGTTGTGAATCTCTGACACGTGACTTTAATTCTCACAAATATTATCTATGAATACAACACTGATCACTAGTTATCTTTGAATATGTCACGGCCGATCTGCGACGATAGACTGATGATAAACCACAGAGGGGAACGAATTATGGCTCAATGGACAAATTTATCTCAAGATCGTTTTATTCTATCAAAGTAATAACATCTCTGTACATATGTTGCTTTAATTTTTATTGACTTTTAGTAAATAAATAACCTGCAAATATGACGTTAGTTCTGGAGTTGAGGGGAAAAGCATGCACTCAATTTTTAAGTGAAGTCAGTTTTAAAAAGGTGTAAAATAGAATTTATCAACTTTTTTTTTTTTTTAATTTTATTCTAAATTAGAAAATATCTTCACAAAGCAACCATTGTATTGCATTAAAGAACAAAATTCTGTAGCAACTGCTGCTGCCGTCTCCACCCAAAATGGCTTTTAAATATTTGTGACGACTAAATGAGACATCCTTGTATCATTCGCCCCAACCCTGTAATCAGAAACAATCTCTTCCTTTTTGTTCTTTCTCCCATAGGCATCCTGAGCTTTAAAATCGTTTTATTTTATAATCTTTTTTGTCTTTTACATGTAGATAACTAAATCCAAACTAAAAAAAATGAGAAAAAGTAGATGTGGAAAGTATTCAAGCAGCTCTAAACTTGGATGTAGCTCAAAACAGGATGTCTGACTAAACTAATCATTTATCTTTTTTTGGACTCCATAATAATCAGACAAGCTGTCCAAGTTCTGTTAGCCACTTTTGCATGAGTGTTTTGACCTGGTTGATCCAGCACGTTAACAGTGTTTATTGCTGTGAGATGCCTTTCACTGCAGCCTAACGCCGCACACTTTGTTTTTATTAAAGTTATGGTGTTCATTGAGCTTTGCTGCTGGCTTTAACCCTCATAAAACACGTCTGTTTAACACCGCTGCAGAAAATCGGACGATCTGGGCGACAGCATGAGCGTAACGGCGTGATTTTTCATCCTGCAGGTTCTGTTCACGCCACATCCATTGCAGCCAGTCGAGTGGAGCAGGCTCTGTCGGAGGTCGCCTCCTCCCTGCAGAGCAGCGCCCCCAAACATGGACCCCTGCACCCCTGGATGACGCTGGCTCAGATCTGGCTTCACGCAGGTGAAAAAAAAGCAACGTATAATCATAATCGGCTTTATTGTCATTGCATCGAAGCACAACGAAATTACATTTCAGTACAGCCCGTCTGAGCAAAACATAAACAAACAGACATTGGGAGACGGAGGTATCTGAGGTCACGGCCTCATGGGAGGCGCTGCCCTTTTCATTTAGATAAGGAAAATAGAAACACGAGGGAAGGGGAGGTATAAAAGAAAAAATGTCATATCTCACGCTGTGTCCTAGATGGGACACAGTGTGGAAGTTGTAGAAGAAAAGAAAAAAAAAACTCAGCACAGAAACAGCAACATACTGATGACATCATAATGGGATTAACCTGCCTTAATAAAGATTGAATGAATACGTTTATGCATGAGGAAGGCCTATGAAGGCGGTGAGTTGTCTGTGGACACTGCCAGATATGTAGTTCCATAGTCCTGATAAGAGATGGTGCAGTGTCTATCAACCAGCTCAGCTCTGACACAGGTCCACAGATGTCCTCGGGAAGGGAGCAGGTATGGGAGTAGAGTTATTCTTGTTATGTGAACAAGTTATTCTTGTTCACACAACATCCAGGAGCGTTTGGGATAGTTGGCCAATTCAAAGCCGGCATGGGGGATCCAGATCCAGATTCAGATAACAACAGTTATTTTGGGTCAGGCCGACTCCGTTTGATTCCTGTCTGCCTTATACAGTAGTTCTACTGGTACGTCTCAATGGTGACTCCAAACAGCCACATTTTGTGCTCAGCATTGCTGGTCCAAGCTTGTAGCTTCTCCAAGGTTGATTCCTTCCCACCAGCGAGTTTCAGGAGCCGCAAGTGTCCTGCGATTCTCAAAAATCATGTCCAGCTTCTGGTTCAGCTCACACAGCATTTGAGTCTGAGTGTATAAGCATCTTATCTGAGAGTTTGACGTGTTAATATCACATTCTATGACACATCTAAACCGTCTTCTGGTGGTTTGAATAAAACATCTTCATATTTGACTTTTATTCAAAATACAGTAATTAGCGTCCCATTGTTGCCACGTCTCTGCCTCAGTTCCTGCAGCTGCCTGATTCGTTGTGTGCTGCAGTTCGTCTGTTTTTACAAACGTGAAGGTCAAAACGCTTCAGCTTCCAAGAAAAAGAACGTTGCAGAAAAATGTTGAAATATTTGTCGTTTATATTTCGAACACTGGTTTTGACCTTCGAATATTTGAAATTAGAAAAATGGGAGAGGGAAAAAAGTATTTTCAATATTTGAGATGCTTGGTTTTAGCTGTATACACATCTTTTTAAACATTATAATACAAAACATTCATATTTAAAGGTTCAGTGAAGTCAGGTGAAGACAACTGAATTTTCTACTAAAATCTATAAATGTGAATTGTTTTCCTGACAGGATTCATGAATGTTAAAGCTAACAGAGTCTTTATTTTGTGAAACGTTGATAATTATTCAAGATTACCAGATATTTCCTCAATATGAGCATCTTCTCCCTTATGGAAAAACAAACCCCAAACAATAGATTACAGCACATAACGTTGGAATAAAATGGTGGAATAAACCATGCGAGAGACTGTAACGTTTTTGTTTTTTTCTTGTCTTGTGTGTGTCTGTTAGCAAAATGTCTACTCTGGATGGATTTTAACTAAACTTTTAGAGCATAATCATGAGATGTACAGCTACAAGTGATTAACGTTGAAAGTTAGCCCAATTCAAGATGGTTTCCACATATAACAGAAAATGGCTACAACTCCACTAGTTTGACAGATAAGCTAAAATTTGTACGGTAGTAGCTGAGAGTCCTACTGAACTCATACTTCAAGCTCACAGGGGATCTCACAATATTGGGAACATCAGATTTCTGTGTTTCCTCAGAGCACTCTGGTTAGATATACGCGCATTAGATTTCCCTCTCAGCTCTGTGGAGCCGCGGTTCTTCTTTCTGCATCAGCAGCAGACGAGCATAAACGGAGCGGAGAGAGCGCATAAACAGATGCAAGGCGGCGCACGTAAACACACACGGACAGAGGCCGCTTGTGCTGCTGTTTATCTGCGCAGCTGCTTCCTCTCGTCGGGCAGTCATTTCCAGCTTGGCGACACAGCTAATGTAATCAGCAAATTAAAGAGGACAAACAGAGGGAGCGCTCATTTCCTCTGCCTCCTTCGTGGACTCGGACACAATGAAAGCTTTAGATGGGATGGTTAGAAAACGCTCGTCTGGTTGATCCTGATTTGTTTGTTTTAATTCTGTCGTTGTTTTTGTGGCCAAAAATGTCCAGGATATGGTGGAGCATGTGCTTGTAGAGCGTCAGTCCACTTGCTTTTGTAGAAAACGAGGGCTGAGTTTTACGAGACCTTTCATCCGCCACCTGTCACGATGGAAGGTCTTCTCATCAGTTATAGTCGTTCTGGTCAAACCTTGTAAATTACCTTATGATCATGCTCAGAGCATGTGTTGAGGATGACTTTCGGCTACTACCATGCCAAAAATCAGCTCCGAATTTGTAAAAATGTACTGAATTATAGCCACTTTTGTGTTGCTAGTTTGGATTAGCTGTGGCAATCCATTTTTAAGTGCAAAGGTTAATGAGTTGCAGATTAATTATTACTTTAAAAGTTTCATTAAATCCCATCCAGTGGTTTGATATTTTACTAACACAGACCAGCGCAAACGCAAAAAAAAGTGGGGCTTGGTTACCGTATTTTTGGAACTATAAGGCACACCGGATTAAAAGGCTCACTGTTGATTTTTGAGAAAAATTAAAGGATTTTAAGTGCAACTTATAGTCTGAAAAATACGGTAAGTATTTATTTTAGTCCCTAATTATTTGTTGTATTTCGCCCATCCGACAGCTGAGGTGTACATCGGCATGTCGAAGCCCGCCGAGGCCACGGCGTGCACGCAGGAAGCAGCCAACCTGTTCCCCACATCCCACAACGTTCTGTACATGAGGGGGCAGATCGCCGAGCTGAAGGGCAACATGGATGAAGCCAAACGTTGGTACGAAGAGGCCCTGTCCATCAACCCCACCCACGTCAAGACCATGCAGAGACTGGTGAGACGGCAAACGCGCATTCACTGTCCTCATGAGGCTGTGCGCGTTTTGTATAATTACCCAGAATCCTCTGGGACGGTTTATAACCTCTCTGAAATGAAGCGATCCACTGTCTCTAATTTGATACTCGCAGCTGCTGATTACGGTGTTGACGCCTGGATGCTGCCAGCAAACAAATCCAGACTAGAAAAAAATTCCTGGAGGAATTCCAGTGGGACTCCTGAAGCCTGCAATTGTTCTCGAGCTGAATTTTTGGAAACACGCTAGCTGTATTTATGATCAAACGTCTGTTAGCTGAGTTTGAAGCTGCATTTTGTTGACCAACATGATGCAATTGCATATTCTTTCAAAGAAACAGGAACTTGTTTATATTGCGTTTTAGAGAAAACGCACACTATGGAAGCTTTTCGTGTTTTTAAGACCTAATTACTTGAATTTGTGCCTGAAGGTCAGCTGGTGATATTTTAATGATTGGAATTGTGCAGGAAGGTGAAAATATCTTCTAAAATGGTCATGAAAAAGCGCATTCTTTGAATCATTCAATAAAACATGTTTGTGGGTCTGTGCAGGGTCTGATTCTGCACCAGCTGCAGCGCTACAGTCTGTCTGAGAAAGTCCTGAGGGACGCCGTGCAGGTCAACAGGTGGGCGGCTGAACATCTCTTTATTACCTTTTACTAACATATTATTTATACTGCTCATTCAGCTTTAGGTGTTTTTTTTTTTTTTCCCCTTTACACATTTTCTGTCCTTTGTGTTGTTTTACCAGATTTTTTAATCTCACACACCACATCCTTTCAACTAGCAGCTTTTATTGAATCGTAGGGAGCCTAAAAATATGTTCGGTTGTCTTGTGTTGACACAACACTGGCTCATCTCGTCAGCTTAGGAAACTTTTACTCATGATCGGCTGAGTAGCTAAACAAAGATTTCTCAGAAAATGGTCACAGAGGACTCAAACTGAGTGGAAAAGCTGCTAACGTCCAAAGAAAAGAAGTTCAGAAGGTTTCATTAAAATAAACATGGCTGCCGTCTTGAGATGTTTCCTCTCATCCTAACAGATGTCAGATTTGCTCTTCTTGTTTTTGCTGGTTCTAAACGTCTCCTCTCCTCCTGTCAGCACGGCTCACGACGTGTGGAACAGTTTGGGCGAAGTGCTGCAGGCTCAGGGAACCGCCGCCACAGAGTGCTTCCTCACCGCCTTGGAGCTGGAGGCCAGCAGCCCCATCCTGCCTTTCACCATCATCCCCAGAGCACTATGAGACGCTCACACACACACACACACCTGCACGCAGACAGGTGTGCAGCCATTTCTCTCCCTGTATATACTGCACATACTGTGTGTGTTTGTGCTGGAGCGTTTCAGTCTGTGCATGCCCCTCCGTATTCGTGTGCCAACATGTTTCCTGTGTGCGTTTGTGTAAATATGATTGTCGTTACTCAAAAGGTTTTGTTTACATCTTTAATCCAAAGACGCACACACAAAGGTTTGACAAAAGCAGATTATTGGCAGGAAAAACGAGTTTCATTTCCTTCGATGAGCCAGATGTGTCTCGGTTACTGAAACACGATTCTTTGTTGCTGTTCTGTTACTGTACGGCTGACTGAGAACCCACCGGAACGTCGACGTATCCAATCGCTCAATCAGTAAATTCCAAAATTCTGGGTGCGTTCACACAGATAATCAGATTTATTTAATAACTTTAATGGTGCTCACTGTAAGCTACAAAATCAAACTTAAACGGTAGTTGCCCTGAGCTACATCAAATGGTGCTGCTTGGGTTTACTGCAGATATACGGTTTTTAAAATGCGGGTATGCACTTAATATAAACAAAATACTTTTATATGGGTACTTTACTCAATAAATGTAAGATTAAATATGTTCCACTGCATCAAAATTGTCTGAATCCCAAACTACTCTACTGAAAACATTGTCAGGTAAATGAGCACATAGTAGTTGGCAGCTGTTTACATGTTCTTAATGACCATCTATATGAATTTTTTTCTGTCATTTGTCTTTGTGCCCTTTGGAGTGAGTACCTGCTGCCTGTTTTGTCTTAATAGACACTTTCTTCAGTATTGAAATAATCTGAGTGGATTGAGCAATCCACAACTCTGTAATTGCAGATTAACAGGAATGTTTAGTAAAACGGGATGTTTGTCACACGAGTGGAAGAAATCTTGTTGCATACTTTTCTTTAAATCAAATTTTCTGTGTAAACGCATCCAAATGTTTGTCTTTGCATCCTTTTTTTTTTTTGTTTGTTTTGTTAACAGGTTTATGACAAGGAGTCGCAGTTGTGTTTGATTGCTCCTCGTGCGTTTATTCTTTTAGAGAGTAAATTATAAATTATTTTCTGGACAGCGATGCTGTGGGAGGAATGAGATGACGGGGTTCAGTTTGATCAATCAGTGAGTCTTTGTTGCTGTAAATTAATGACTGAAACTAGAACATTAAAAAATAAACTATTTTAACAGTCCTCTGAAGGCGAGGTGAACCTGCGTGCTATTTCCTGTGGGCCGTGACCCCCGGGGCGGCGGTGTGGGTTACACTCTCAGGTGTGTGTCTGTCACTGGTCAGGTGTAGACCTTTGTTCTGGAGGTTTATGGCACTGACAGGTTTTGGACTGGAGCCCCTACCTGTACAGCAGTCTCTGCTGGGTGCTCGGGTGTTCCTTTACAGGTAATCTCTCTGGTCAGCACCAGGACTCAAACTGGTTTTTACTGACAGGAACAAAACTCTCAATTCACACAGCATTTTGTGCCAGTGTTTTTAGGGAAAATGACTTTTGGACCATCTTGTTTAAAAATATAAAAAGTCCAGCCTTTAATAGCAAGGATTGAAACTTAAAACTCTTAATCAGCTGACATTAAATTAGCTCCTTGTCATGGTACCAGGTTTTGAATTTTACCTTTTAAGTTAAATTGAAGTAAAACTTCCAAGAGTTAAATCATTAAAAAGGTGCATCATATAGATCAACTTCCAATGCTTATACTTCTGTATTTCTAAATAACTTGGCTAATTGTTTTTACATTTCATTTATGGTACCCTCCTTTTACACTGGAATAGCAAATTTTCATCCCCCTCACCAGAGCTTTGTAATAAATCCTGTAAATTCAGGAAAAATTGTTGGTCCTGAACATCTTTTCCAACTTGTTTAAGAAAAATGTCCGACAATCTATATGAACACTTCAGACTGTTACATAACTACTGAGTGTGAGACACATCCTGACACCTCCCACACTATCCTCGCCCTCATCCTGTCCTGGTTCTGGTCTCGGATCTTTTCTCATGAAGTAAATACCGTATACAGAATCACTCGTGAATCGTTTAGATCACGTTTTTTTTTTTTTTAGGTTAAAACACTGGATCTCCAGCCCTTCCTTTTTAGAGTCTAAAACTGTCAAAACACCCACGTTTTTCTGCTGCCCATTTCTCCTCCAACCATCACTACCAGGCTTTGTTGCCTAGCAACGTCTCATCCGCAGACATTCTTGGCGATCTGGAGGGTTCCTCACAAACTCCCCCAGAAAACAGATGGATTAATTGCACAATCCCATCTAGAGTTTGTTGAGTTTCTCAAACGATACATCTTCAGTGTTTTTTTTTTTTTTTTTCTCGTTTTTTTAAGCAGTGAACAGGCTTACACACGAGTCATCAACCCCTCCCCACAAAGAGAAAACAAAAATCAGCTTAGTTCATGACATTTTATTGGAAAAACAAAATGTAAAGACTAGCATGTACAACTTGGAATGCAGATCAACTGAACTGGACCGGGCCGGGCCTTGCTGCATCCACACGCACACAGGCAAACTCACACACAAACACAAGGTAGAAATGCTGCAAAGCTCCGACCCCATCCTCCCTTAAACTGAACCTCACACCCCCATAGAGTCATACATGCACAGCCTTCGAGGCAATATACTGGACAGGATTTAAGAGCCATCTTTTTATTTTATCAATTGTCTGTAAAAGTTTAAATTAATATGCATACTGTTGTGCGTGTGGGTTTGATACGGATATTGCCTCAGAAACTGTACCTGTATATAATCATCTTTAAAGCCCATCAGAACCGACCAGTTGTCTAAGACGTAACCGCTGTCAAAGGGGCTCTTCACCCTCAAAAAAGGTAAACACACAAAGGATTAAAGTGATTAACCTGACATGCCAAAAAACAATCTAAAATCAGCTCTTTATTCCGTTTGTAATAAAAATATCAGTCATCGCCGACTTTGTTTTGGTGAGCAAACATCCCGCTGGTTTGCTCCCTCCCACCGTCGCACTGAGCCACCCCCTTCAAAACGGTCACAAAATGAAAAATAAAAAAGAAAGCCTTCCGTCACCGGGATCTCAACAAAAACTAACGATGCATGCATAAGGAAGTGGGAATAAACGGAACAGAAACTCAAGAAAGGCTGTTGACCGGCCCAAATATTCATGACTTCAGACAGGTGGAACCAGAAGAGCAGCGGCCAAATCAGTCGTCTGCGCAGGCGCTGCTCGTCTTAACAAGTTGAGATCTGGGCAGCTCTGCGCCGAGGGGGGAGGAGAGGGGATACAAGCCAGAACATGCAGATTAAATTTTTTTCTTCTTCTTCTTTTTGTCTTTTACCTTTTTTGAGCTTGTTAATATGGACAAATTTTCAGTTTTCCAACATTCAGTTTAAATTGTCTATACAGAACAGCATGAATAAATGTAGATTTTTGCAATAAGAGGTAAGTGAAACATTTGACTGATTCAATGTGAGCTCAGTTCATTTGGCGGTCATCATCTGAACAAACTCTGTGAGGGGGAAGAAAAAAAAAAGTAAATCAGAAGTGCTTACAAATTTATACAAATTAAAACAATTTGATTAGTTCCTAGTTTTGGTATAACTAGCTGGACATGTTTAGATTTGTACTAATGTGGTGTTTCTGGAGGCAAATTTCAGGTACCTTCATAGTTGACCTGTCCGTCTCCGTCTATGTCTGCTTCTCTGATCATTTCGTCTACTTCTTCATCTGTCAGCTTCTCCCCCAGGTTTGTCATTACGTGACGCAGCTCAGCCGCGCTGATGTATCCGTTACCGTCCTGACCAAAACACGAGCAGCAGGCGAGTTTATAATAAATTAATAAATAAATCACCTCCCCCTCAAACATGAAGACAAGGGGAGCACTGCAGTCACCTTCCTAAAAAGTAGGTGTTGCTACAGATGGTGAGTATATTCCTACATGAACTGCTTTACTGTTCTATTTTATGAGTTACAAACAACCAAGATGCAGCAAGGCTGTTACAGCTGTTACAGCTGACAAAAGTATTTGATTTTATTTTTTTTTACCATAACATTGTTCAAACCTACCTTATCAAAGACTCTGAATGCCTCCCTGATCTCCTCCTCGCTGTCTGTGTCCTTCATCTTCCTCGCCATCATCGTCAGAAACTCAGGGAAATCAATGGTCCCGTTGCCTTGAGGAGGCAATTCCAAAAGGTGAATGTTTGTTCAAATTAAACCAATCTATCCCCATTTCTATGAGCTGTATCCTACCATCAGCATCCACCTCATTGATCATGTCCTGGAGTTCAGCTTCAGTTGGGTTCTGACCCAGTGACCTCATGACTGTGCCCAGCTCCTTGGTGGTAATGGTACCATCTCCATCTTTATCGAACAGGGAGAAGGCCTCCTTGAACTCTGGAACAGAAACACGGGGTGGATAAGAAAACAAAAACACTGACAGTAAAACAGACTAAAGTTGTTACATTTTAGCAACTTACCAGCAATCTGCTCTTCTGTTAGTTGGTCGGCCTAAAAACAAATGGACAAAAGAATACTTTCAGACCAAATGAAGTTTAATGTTCAAACAAAACTGAGGGTTCAGTTTCCTTTAATCTTGTTTAATTTGATATTTGAAAGCATACTTTAAGACATGTTAAGAACGTGGTGACAACATGTTAAACTGCATAAACAAGAGGTGAACTAAACCTTGTTGAGATTCTTTGTATTTGTGTACAACCTTAAAATCTTCAAAGTGGATATCTGTGAGGTCTGCCACCAGTTTTACAGCTTTTGGTTCTGTTTTTTTGGCCACTCTGCCTCCAACTCCTATTCCATCTAGCTTCAATGCTCCTGCTCCTCTGCCCTGCTTTAGATCCAGACCTCTTCCACCAACACCTCCACCACCTGCTCCCGTTTTCAAGCTGAGCCCATCCAGTGCCCCACGGACCATCACCAAGCCTTCAGCCAGACACTCTGCTCGTTTGCCGTTCTGTACACCCAGTTTCTTAACTTCTGCCAGCTCTGTTTTGGTTTGTTGCAGGCAGTTCCTCAGGTCTTGCATCTCTCGGACCAGATTGTCCATGCGACTAGACGAGGTGTCCATCAAAAACTGCAGGAAGGCTCTGTAGTTTCTTTCCTGCTGCTGGATCAGCTCCCAGAAGTAATGCTCCTGATCATCCAAGAGGTCATAGACCATCGACAGGCTCACCATGTCATCCTCTGCTGGGTACTTGGCCACTTTATTGGGCAGCATGAGGTGGGAACAATGGCAGGAAGGACAACCATTGTAGGTTACCGTGGGAGGGAAGGGATGATAAAAATATTGGCCAGACATCTTTCAAGTCTTACTCCATTGACAAGAATGACCAAAAAAAAAAAAAGTGTAGAATAGAATCACGTTTAATCTGAATAGTCAATCATATAGATTAAAAAACAAAAAATAAAATTTGAGTCAAGAAGCTCTGCAGATTGTTAAATGGACAAGATGACTGGATAATTGCCAGACTTGTCTTTCAAGATGACAGAGGTTCTCAAGAGTCCCAGCAGATCGGACCGACCTGACGTCTCATCCATGAGATGGATGACAAGTCGATGGAACAGATGGTCCTTCTGTTGACATTGTCACGATCGCGCATCCATCCACCAGCCTCTTAAAAAGCCTGGCAGTCTTTCTCCCATGACCAGTTCCTCCTCCTCTGCACCTGACAATGAGGAGATCCCCGTCTGTCCTTCCATATCACTAAGTGGACACCTACTGTCGAGACTGAACGGCGCATTAAATGATGAAGTGTCCACCTCCTGCAGTAGCTCAATAAATGAAAAGCATTTTCTGTGTGTGTGCAGAAGGCAGGTGGTCAGGCTGGGAGGTAGGCAGTCATGTCAGGAAATTAATTTAAAATGTGTGAAAGTAACAGAGTCCAGACCGGGGAGGGGGGGGTCACAGACGTTCTGCATGAGTACATATATGTGCTAATCTGCAGTCTGTCAGCTCACATCTACAGTTGCAGCTCCTGGAGAGGATCGGGTCTCCAGTCGTCCTACCTCCTACACAGCATCATGGGTCACATCAAATGGATGGAAACCCTCAGACAGTTCCGGTGTCTGAGCGCGACACCAATTACTGCTGAAGTTCACGACAAGGCCAAATTTAGTTGATTTAAAGTTAGTCACTTAACCCTCTCAGGGAAAAACAACTAACCGGTGTAATCCCAAAAACCATCTCAGTCAAAAAGCATGAACGCACATGCCAAGCAGATATTCAGATAAGACAGGCCCAAAACAGTCTTGACATTGTTTAACAAGTACCGTAGTGATTTTTTTTTCCATATCATTGTTTATGCAACATAATTACACAGAACTTTTTTCCCCTTTAAGTAAAAATGCAGGTTTACATAAAACAGCCAACTTTGTTGTGTATTTTGGCTATAGAGGTAAAACTGTTGAAAAAATTAAGTTAAACCTCACAACCCATCACATTTAACAGACCTCATTCCTACTGGGAATTAAGTGGTTCCCAAACATTTCAGCTTCTTGGCATTTGGTGAGCTTGGCTCAACTGAACTAGTAGCACAGACAGATCCATTTTAACTAATTAATAGGTGAAAAATCAACTTGGTACAGCCAAGCAGCACATATCATGATCATGGTCACAGCAGATGGACAGCAAAGATCTGCGAGTGGCCTGGTGATGTTATTAGGTTGCAAACCCTTCTAAAAAAAATGGTCTATACTGCTTTCAAGATAACCTCCAACCATAACGATCATAATGTTGAAGCAGATGGTGAAAACCAAGAATCAAGCATGTACAAATCCCAAAACTTGATCAATCTTACAAGCTTAGCTGACAAGTTTTTCAGCTTTAAACAAATGCAAATTAATTCCTGAAAGACAGCGCATCTTGCTTGCAAAAACTCAAATTAAATTTCTTGTTAACACATTTACAGTGGAGTTAAATACAAGATGTTTCTAATTTTGATTATAGAGGCATATCATTTACCACTTGATTCAGCATAAAAAAGGTAAATTATAACAATTCTGGCTGTTCTAAGTCAAACATTCCGTTTGGATTAAAGATTACTCAATTATTAGTAACATTATGAAACAGAGATGACTTCTCAATGTTAGATGAACGTAAAACATTAAGGATTATGCTAAACAAATTCCGGTAATTTATAACAAAGACATGATGTGCTTTATATAGGGTGGGTCTTTAGTTTATTCATTGTGGATTAATAAGCACAGAAAGAGGATAAACACCAATTATTCTTTAAGGAGCTGATTAAATCAAACCAGACTTGAGTAAAGAAAGTCTCGCAGGGAGTGGCAACCCCAAACATTTCCACTGGTCTATCAAAGCCAGCCTGTTAGTAACTTCAGGACTTGTTAAGATTATCTTTATTGCAACTAAGGTGAAGGTTTACGAGCCTGGCTTCAGTTTGTCCGCATGGACTATTGTACGACATGGTATCCATTAACTATTACAGCATTTTCCGGTACATGACGGAGACTTTGACCAACTGCGATAAAGACTTCAGTCAAAAAAAAAAATTAATAAGCTTTAGTTATTTTTAAGCTTCACTGTAAGATTGTTATATATACAGCATTCCTGAAGCCAACTATCGCTACATCTAAAATAAATAAATGTTCCGGTGAACCATTCATTCAGGGTGTGTTAGCCGGGAAGCTAACAGCGGAACCGACAACTTCCTGCAGAAAGGCGAGATTTTACCGCATTAACCACACGTAGTTGTAATCCCAATACAGGAGCCTGTCAGCCGCAACGAGACGGTTAGCGAACGTCCCGCAGTTTGCCCGCAAACTGAGCGGATTTGAATTCAGCCCGCCCGCTTCTGCCGCCGTTGCGGGCAATGGAGGTACCGATTGTGTTCCTAAAACGGTCCTCCTGAGCAAACTTAAAACCCTCAGTTTGGCTGTCAGTCGCGACAACAGCATTTCGACACAAGACCTGCAAATAAGGATACTCACCATGTTTGTGTGAGCTGGAACAACTAGCCTGCCCGCAATACAGCAGAAAGGAAATGGACGGCTGCCACTGAACAGAGCGGGCTGAAGGCGGGTAAGAGCGGCGAACTACCGCCCCACCGCTCAATGTATCCATCCGCACTGCGTGGAGCAGTCGATTCTCTACAGTCGACTACTTCAGTGAATTTATTTGATTTATTAAATATTATAAATTGCCAAAGTCCCTCTAAGGCTGATAATATGTTAAACACGTGCTGGTTTCTCAACGGTGACATTTTGTTATTATAAGGGCCTTGCAGGCTTGTTTAATGTGTAAGAAGTTGAATTTGTCAAATAAAAATAACTTCTCTGTTAAACACTTAGTCAGAAATGAGATACTAAATGCAAAATTATAATTAAAGGAAATGCAGAACCATTATTGTAGTTTTACATTCATTTTTTAAATACATTTACAAATACTAATTCAAGAAGACATGCACATGCTGAACACAAGTTGATTTCTATAGTTCTAATTCACCCTAAAAGTCATCCCAGAAGCAAACAGGTTCAATTTAAACTGAATTACAATTCAGTAAAGTCTTTAAATACAAATAGATTTACAGTTAAATCCAGGTATAATCTAATTCATCTGGATACATCATTATTATGGTAACTTGTAAATAAATAATACTATTAATATTGAGAAACCACAAATTTGCATCAAATAGACTTGAATACTGTACAGGTATTGTAATAATATGCACAAAATGCAATTTAAATGAGAATGTGCTTGTTAAACATAAGCATAGTTCAAAGAGATAAAGGCTTGTGTTGTGGTGGATATTATGATAAAAAAAATCAGTATTTATTATTTTAAGCCATTTGTTTGATCGTTTTTAAGTGGCCACAGAGCCTACACGACCACTGTGACGGACTAGTTTGTGTTACGTTCAGTTTTATGAAGGCGGAAGGATACGTTCTACATTCTAACCAACAGAGGTGGGGAGTTTTTTTTTTTTTTAGCTAAGTTTTTAAAAGGCGAGTTCTGATTGGATAAAGCAGACCCGCAATGTTCCTCCAATGTCTCGATGCCCCTGATTGGCTCGAGTGAATCTGCAATGCGCCAAACCACGGCGCGGCATCGAGGACAGAGAGGGAGCGTCAACGCTCCATGTTGAGGGTGTGAAAGGGCAGGTGACAATGCACAGGTGATCTACAGGTGCGCCATTAAGAAAATAATAATTACATTGAAAATAAAAATAATAAAAATTATTTATTTAAATAACAGAGCATAAAGCGTGATCACTGTCACAGGTTTTACAATAGTTGTTGAAGTTAAGAGATTTAATAATAAAATAATTTACTGTATAGAGTAGGGCATCAGCTGATCAGTTTTTCTTTTAATAATACTTTCATAATTTAATTATTCCATAATAGAAAGATGATTAAGTAAATATTAAATCAAAAGGCAGTATTATTTCCATTGATTTTTTTTTAATTGGACCTGGGTGATCTCATCAAGAATTACAGCTCATATTTTAAAAAAGTCAGGGTCTAAGCTTTAGAATGACAAACATTATACAAAGGGATTTCCAGGCAGAGGAAAATATAACTTTCAAAGGAAAACATTAAGGTTTTAAGAATAAGAATTATTACATGCTATAAAATTTTAATTAAAAGGTAGATTAGGAAAATAATATACTAATTTAGTCAACAGAAACTCTAGAAGTGTCTTTATAGACTTTTTTCTTTTAATTTTTTACAAAAATCTCACAGCAAATGTCACTTTTGTTCGGCAATGGAGTGTGTACTCATTCTGACTTATTTTTCAAGAATAAGTCTGAACCATTTTATTAGTAGTTCATTCACAGCTTCGATTCAGTGACATCTAGTGGCAAACAATAAAGTTGATAATTACGGTATGTGATGATGTATATAATTTTTGTAACGATTGATTGATTTGTCAGAGGATTCTGTAAATGTATGTAGTTGGGGATGCAGAAAGCCTCCAGTATTCAAACGATAAATGTTTATATACGTACATTTTATTGACAAAATTAAGCAATAAACCACCGGATCATCAAATCAAATCAGTACAGTATGTACAAATAACACAAATAACAGTGATTTGTAGATCACTGCAACTTCACCGTTCATCTCGAAGCTTTATGTGCGCAGTGATCTCTCAGCTTGGCTTGTTGCAAGCACAGCAAGCTCAAGTTCTTAAATTAGGCGTTCAGTCTTCTAGCAGTATATCCAGCTCCTCTAAAGGCAGTCTCAGTCGAAGCTCTTTCTCCGTCATCAGGTCCACGAACTCCTGCAGATGCTCAGGAAACAGCTTCACCGCATCCATGTACAAACCCTGATGCGCACATGAGCACGTTAACGCACAGGCCAAGTTTACATTGACACATAAACGCACAGGAAAAAAAAGGAGAATTTAAAAATTAAAGATCCTCCGCTGCTGGGGCAATACAACTTTAATGAGGGAGTCTCACCTTGGCCCAGGGGATGTTCTGCAAGGCCTTATAGAAGATCCCTCTTGCTTTATCCACTTTACCTTCAGACACCTACAAATTCACAAAACACTACATAAATTCACAAGTATAAATATGTCACTGCAGAAGTTTGAGTAAATAATGGGGATTTTTGTCAACTATGAAAAAGCACATGAATAAGAAACAAAAACACTTTATTTATTTAATTTTGGGGGGTTAACATCCCTGCATAAAAGCCATCAGAGTAACCTGAGGATATTTTTGATGGACTTAGCATCTCACCAGGAAGTAGATGTACATCCTCCACAGTAAAGTACAGTGAGCACCCGTCTCTGTTGCTATGGCGCTCTCGAACAGACCTCGGATTCGGTTACTGAGGCCGTTTTCTGGCAGTACAGGCAAGGGCTTATCAAAGCAGCAAGATCTAAAAATAACGTGGAAAATACCTGTGTTATTTTGGCTAAACTGTTGCACAAAACTCCCCTTAAAAGAACCTTAACACTCAAAATAAAAAGGAGTGAATAAAGAGGTAAAGTGTGGACATCTGGTTATGTTTTTCTTGTCTTAAGCAGCTAATTGGTGTGATTACTTGTGCTTTTTACCTCTGAGCAGCGTCCACCAGCTGCTTCCTCTGTTGTTCAGCAACAATAGCGAACAGACGGGGTATAACGCTGCTGCTGTCTCTGGTTACAGCATGAAAAAAACGCCGAGCCCGGCCGGCGCTATGGTAACGGTTCTCCACCTGAAACGCAGGCCACATGTCAGCAATCCACAACTCATTCAGTCACTCGTGAATGGCTGATTTTATTTGAGCCCTGTGAGGATCAGGAGCAGACCTGAACATAAATGCTCCACAGGAGAGCGCTGTTGGGCCAGGCGGCGAGGGCAGAGGTGAGCGTCTGTCTCAGCGTGGCCAGAGGGAACACCCCGGTGCTGTTGTGGAACCTCAGCAGCGCCACCTGCTGCAACGATAAAGCCTCACGCTCAGAGGACAGCTGATGGACGTGACTTCTGTTTGTGGGGCTCGAATCAGCTGCAGAGGGGCTTGCGTCGATGTCGCCAGGTTTAACGGTCTCATTCAGCTGCCTTTCAGGTGTTAGCTTGTGATGCAGTTCCTCCATCTGCTCCCTCGCCTGGCTGTAAACAGCCAAAGCCGCCTGGATGCTCACTGTAAGGTACTGGAACAGGGCGTAGCAGCCGACCAGACCTCTCATCCTCAACTTCTCCTCCTGGCCTCCTGGTGACAGGATTAAAAACAAGTAAACATTCAAGAGTTGAGTTTCTAGTGATTGAATAACAAGTACAATACTCCACTCTCTAAGCTATTTAATAATTATAATTTGAGTCTAAGAGCAGTTTTTATCTCTTAGGGTAGGAGTAAACAAATTATTTAATCACAAAAGGCAGCTAAACTTGAGGAACGAACTGCTGTACACATGGCTGTTTAGATTTCCATCTACAGTAGTCCCTCACTACTTCACGATTCATTTATCGTGGACTTGCTCTATCGAGGTTTTTCAAAAAAGGATTGGACATGACACACAGTTGGCTAACTGATGGATGAGCCACAAGATCGGCATGGAATTTTTATTTAAAATAAATTATTTTATATCATTTAGCACTTGCTGCTGCTTTGTGCAGCCCATACTGCAGGATAAGCTTCCTGCTGCAGCTGATCAGCTGTTCTTTGTGCAGTGGATAAGTGGGCGTGGCCAAGAATGGTTTCAAGTGGCTTAGAGCAGAGGAGGCTTAGAGAGTGAAATCATGACATTCTGTGCTCTTTTAGAGCGTTTAGAGTTTAGAAACATTGTTTATAATATTGCAAGAGTGTGGGAAGGTTTAAAATACCTTAATAAAAAAAAAACTACTTATAACTTGTACTACTATTCCTACTTTGCGGTTTTTCGCTTATCGCAGGTCTTCAGGATATGGATCCCCCACAATAAACGAGGGACTAATGTATCTGAAAATGTGTCTATGACTGTATTGCTTCTACTTTACAATAAGCATACCCTTATAGATGGCTTATAAACAGTTAATAATGCAGTTAATCAATCTGTAAGCATATAATAACCCCTCATTAAGCAGGTTTTACTAAATTAGTTAAAAGGGACATTAAATATTTCCAAAACGTAAGCCTGTTTCAATGTATTTTATTAACCTTTATTTAACCAGGCAAATCCCGTTGAGATCACAGATCTCTTTTGCAAGGGAGGCCTGAAGGCAGCCTAACATGCATGTTTTTAGAGTGTGGGAGGAAACCGGAGTAGCCAGAGAAAACCCATGCAAACAGGTCCAACTGGGGATTGAACCCAGAACCTTCTTGCTGTGAGGCAACAGTGCTAACCACTGAGCCATCGTGCTGCCAATATATAGCTTATTATGACATAAATACAGTACTAATATTTTATAAATTGTTTACAACCTCATTAATACCCTATTTATAAAGCATTAATTAAACACTTCAAGACAGAATGTTCTTAAAATCCCATCTTAACCAGGATAATGATGTACATAAATGTACATAAGTGATCAAAAAAGCAGTTATTATTTTTGCCAATAGATCTTTCAGTGTTGCACAGCAGAACTTCAAAGCTGTGTGCTGATGTAAATTTAGAAAAATCTTTGTATCTTAAATCCTTCTGCATTGATCCCCAAATCATTGAAAATCTGTTTGGGGGGGGAAAAAAAGTAAAGATTCAGTATAAAACATCTGTTGCAGTGGGCCTAAAGTCCTTCAATGTATAAACCAAATGCATTCTTTGAAATATACCTGTATGTATATATAAAAAAAAGCTTAGGAAGTTAACCTTTTTTGTCAGATTGAAGACTCTCGATGTTCTGGTGCAGAGCTGACAAGCTGTCAGTCAGAGCCTGTTCGTACCATCTCCTGGCTTTCAGGATGGAAACCGGGGAGATGGACTGGGATGATGAGGTGGAGGATGTTCCCTCTGCGAGCTGGACCAGAACACAGACAGCCGGTGACAAAGTTACATCGGGGAGTCGCCCTGCACGCTCTTTCATGCTGTCTTCCACCTCCAGCTGGGCCCACAGGAGGCAAAGTTCACACAGAGTGGGGCTACTCAGCCCTTTGGTTCCCCCCATCGCAGTGGCTGTGGAGAACACCTTACGAGCCTCATCCAGGTTCCCCAGCATCCACTCCAGGTGTGCGTACTCCTGCCACAACGCCAGTGCTGAGCGATTATCAGGTTCTTTAAGCAGCCTCTTAGCAACTCGCTTGCTGCTCTTACCCTGAGAGCGAACACACTTTTTATTGCTGCTACGCAAGCAGCGCAAAACCTGATGAACAAATAAATACAAAGGAAACAAATGCAAAGGTTAGGGACCATTCTTTGAATTTCAATTTAAATAAGAGTCCAACTTCTTAGAAATAATAATATAAAGATAAGAATGTTGGCTCAGGACTTTCACACACTGCTGTAATAGTCCAACCTTGAGTTTCTCGTACTGGATCCAGCTGAGCGACAGAACGGCACGGTGGTGAGGAGGAAGGACAGGCTGCATCATATTGAACACATTCGTGAAAAACCTCTCACCCTGCCTCCCAAGCCCCAACCACTTCCTGGTTCCCTGGAGAGTAGTCATGTGACCTATGGAGTTAACCCCAGGGTCAGGTAGAATGTAGGACGTCAGAGGATGCTGGACGTCATTACCTGTTAAGCACATCTGTTTTTACATTCATTAAACACACAAACTGGACTTTTGCTTGAAAAAAATGAAGACATATTTGCTCTGGTCTTGTAAATTTACCCTGAGTGAGCAGAGAAAGGTTCTCCAGGAGAAGGCTAGGCTGACACGGGGCAGAAGAGAGCGCAAAATGTACAGGAAGGCCCAGAAAGGAGAAGAAATTGAGAAGAAGTCGGAGCTGAAGCTCTGGTGAAGACAGGCAGATTAGGGACGGACCAATGTCATCAAACAGCACCTGGAGGTGATGAGAGAGGAAGGCAGGGATGTTAAACTGAAGACCTTCTGAGATTTAAACTCAAAACTTCCTCAGACGCTTGGAAAGCTGCACCTGTCTGTCCGGGTCCTCACAGTCCTCCTCGGACTGACCCTTGGCTTTTTCAGGTCTCCAGGGCAGCCAGTGAGAAGCTTCCCTAGATGACTCCACGTCCAGCCACACCACAGCTCTGGGCAGGCTCCCGTCCTTCACCTCCTCCTCTTCTTCCTCCTCATCCTCCTCCTCCTCTGTGGAGAAACAAAACAAAAACAAGCTTGTTTTGCTGCTTTTAATGCAACAAGTATTCTGCCCAATCGATATAAAGATTTTCTCCCTGAATCAACTTTTGTTATTTTACTGATAAAACTGCGTAATGCATCTTACATGTTTTGTTGTAATTTTAGAGTTACTAAATGTCTGTGATTGTGAGTTTTACCTGCACTGGGTTGAATCCACCCTCCTCGCTCTTGTTGGATCATCCAGGATTTCCAGCCTTTAGCTCCCACCTCCCCGACTCTTGCCTCCCCGCTGTCCCAGAACGGCTCAAAGAACTCGACCTGTCCACACGGAAACAAAAACAGGTTCAGCTTGCAATTCTAATAAGAATTGTTTTATTTATTTATTTATTTTATACAATTTTATACAATAATTAAATGCAACAGTTACATGTATGTAATTGGAAAAGAAAAAATAAGTATATATAAAATATAAAATGAAAGGTAGCAGATGAAGAAAATATCTTATTAAATCTGCTCCTTATTTATCTAATTCAAA
>JARVLU010000624.1:17096891-17111043 GCA_031762415.1 Simpsonichthys santanae | reverse complement strand
TTAGATGTTGGCACCTCCACATCATTGCATTCAGTTTTTATTCACAATTTGTTTAGTGTCCCAACATTTTTGGAATCTGGTTTGTATATGGTATTAAGCTAACGTAAAGGTATTAACAGAGAGCAGCTTCAAATCCAGTTGTTTTAATTTAAATGTTTGTTTTAAGCCAATGTGAGCAAAAACGGACGCATGTTATTATTTTTGATATAACACAGGAGGATTAGTTTAATACGTTCAGTTTGATCTTTCAAATGAACAGAAACCAAAACCACCATAATTTCATGCATAAAGCAGAAAGTGTCTCATTCAGAAGAACAGAAAATAGTTTTTGTCTGGAAGGGGCTCCATCGTCTCGCCCCGTTTGAGCGGCAGAAAAACATTTAAGTTGAACAAAGAGCAGATTTTAGAGCCGTTGGGTCTAATCATCTAATAAACATTAAAAGTTGTGGCTGTAAAGACACAAAACACCTGCTTCACGTTCTCTGGTCAGGAAGCAGAGTTAAAACTCAACTCCATCGTGTCAAAGTGGTTCTTGTAGTTACCTTCTGTTTCAGGGGAGGGTGAGGGCAGCTGGCACATGCTCTCCTGGTCCGTGGTGAAGGGGCGGCACAGAACTGACTTGTTCTTCATCTGACGGCGAGGCGCAGGAACACGCATGGCGTCGGTCTGAGTACTGGCCTGATCCAAAAGATAAACATTGAACAACCAAAAGTCTGACGTTATGTTTCATGAAGAAATACTCCGACATGCAAACAACAGTTTGAGGAGGAAACGTAATGCTTTCTTTTTTATCAAAGTCATGGTGGCATTTACCTGATTCTTATTTATGCTTTGATCAGTAAAGCCTTGACTGAAAAAAGGTTGGTTTTAAAACTGCTCCAAAGATTTTTTTTTAAAGGGTGACAATCATGAAACGACAGAAAACTAGAAAATGTTTGAAGGGTGCCAAACGCAGCTGTTTTGACAAAATCCTACCATCAACTTTGCATTAATCTAACCTATTTAAAAATATATACTGTATATTTATATGGATGAACTGTATAGGAAGAGTAAAGATCATGTTAAGCTGCCGGTGGCTCATTATGGTCACACTGGTAACCACACGCCTGTCTTTCACTCCCTGACAGCAAATCTAAGAGAGGCAGACAGAAAAAAAAAACTGAAAATTAAGCCTCAGATAAATAATTGCTGTGCAAGAACTATATGTCGTACCTTATAAACTGTTGAACCGTGATGCTGAGAACTGCACGTGATTTTTACATTTCTACAAATTTTTAAAACGAGTCTTCGCTTTCTGTTTTGAAGAGTATTTAGTGCTAAAATATAACAATCTACAAAACTCTTTTGTGGTCACTCTCTGGATTCTGGGAGAATCTGAGAGAAAACCGTCAGTCTGAAAACAACAGAAGAGACACACTGGGCAATAGAGGACAAAAATCCCCACATTTTCATGAATAAGTTTCTTAAGTAGAGTCTGTTTGCAATGGCTTTCTTTCTTTTATTTCTTTCTTTCATTTTTTTAAACCTTAGATCGCAACATCACCCACTGTCAGCTGAACATTCCACAGAAAAATCTCCAGGTCGTAAAACTTAAATAGTGATTATGTATAAATCATAAAACATCTGTTCGGTCACGTAAAGTCCAACTCGCTGTAACCTGATTAAACACTCAATGACGTTTCTACAATTTGAACTGTAAAGCTCAGAAGAGGGCTGGGTTTTCTCTCCAAAATCCCACTGATCACCAGTTTTTGCAAACTGCATAGACCTAAAGTTGTTCTTGTGCAAATCTTTACTGATTCTCTGATTTTTTTTTTTTCTGTAAAAAAAATATGCCCTGCAGCTTATCAAAAATTATACATTAAACAACACAATATAATGAAATATTTGTACAAAAAAAATAAATATATCATGTACAGCTCAGGAAGAGAAGTACAGCCACTTAGAAGAAAAACACAAACACACAAGCACCAAAACATACATGGTCAAGATTCTTGCCGTCTACGTTTGAAGTTGGAAGAGCTCCTAAAAAAGAATAAAAATAAAAACAAGGAATAAAAACATGTTAGGAATGCGTTATAAACTGAAAAAACTAACAGTCACAGCTGATTTAATTCACTTTGACAGCAAAGGTAAGGTGGCAATAACGTGCAAAATTAGCTTTATGTAAAACGTTTCCTACGTACAGAAAATGGCAACTTGAACATGAGGCTAACAGAACTAACCGGTCAGCGCGGCATCCGCCGAGACGCTGGGCTGAGCAGCAGAACCGTTGGCTAAAGAAACCACGTCGGCTATGACGGGATTCATCTTCAACGAGTGGTGGGGCTGCGTCGGAGCTGGGCGAAGAGTAACAACTGTCACGTTAAGATACGAACAGTAGAACTTGCCGATGTGGATTTTGACCATAAATATTCACCGCTGGGCATTTGTGGGCCTCCAGAACCGTTACTGCTCGTGAGTTGGCTCGTCTCGAAGTTCGCGTAGCAGTACTGCAGCAGGCAGGGCATGTTGCAGAAGTTGCGCACTGAACCCAAACACTGCAGCTTCTCGGTCAAGTAGCCCTGTTTCCTGCAGCTGTCGCACCGACCCATCTGCACGGGACCAGAAGAGAAACGGCAAAGCTCAAAGCATTTGATGGAGTCACCCGTCATTAATAATAGCGTGGAGTCATAAGCATCACATACGGTGTTCCTCAAGGATTTAATGACATGACAGACATTTAGAGCTCATTCGTAATGTAATGCAGTGTAAATCCTTCTGGTTACCCCGTAGTAAAGGACAGTGAACTGGGACATGCAGTGGGGTTTGCAGAACTTCTCGGTCTTGCCTCCGTAGTGGCTGAGCACCATCTTCTGGCCGAGGCCTGCACAGTATGTGCACACGCGGCAGGAGTGGTCTCGTTTAAAGAGCAGCTTACAGTCTGGAGCAAACAAAACCGTTGTGTGTTAGTTTATCCTTCAAACATTCTGCACGGCGCTGGAAGAATCCGTGTCAAAGACAGAAAAACATGGACTGATGATTCACACTTATTTCTCTTAATACTTTTTCCAATCTAACTGCTTCTGCACACTTGGTGCTACAAAACGTTCAGCCCAATCAGCAGATTAGTGATGTGACTTTTGGTTTATGTAACGTTTAGCTTAGCTTAAAGCTAACCTTCTGCTACGTTTAGCTTTGAGCTACCATTAAAGTGACATTTAGCTAGATTTTAAGTACAGTACTTTTAGTTTTAGAATGGCCTCTTTTAGCTTTTATTATGCAACTTTTAACAAGCCATTTTCTAGTTTTAGGTTTGAGTTACCCTTTGCAACTTTTAACCAACATTTTGTATACTGTAGCTACTTTGGGTTACTTTTTAACTTTTAAATTAAACCTAGTGATACATTTTGCTTTCACCCAGCCTTTTGCTGTATTTATCCTTTAATTAGCTTTTGATATATTTAGCATTTAGCTAGTCTTTTGTCGTGTTTAGCTTTTTGCTAACCTTTTGGTTAGTTTTAGTTTTAGCTAGCATGCAATTTTAGCTAACTTTTTGCTACTTTTCACTATTGTTTTGCAAATTTTTGATTTTATCGATTGTTTAACTTCATTTGTCTTTTAGCAAGCCTATTGCTGCATAGCTTTTAGTTAGCATTTAGCTACTTTTAGCTGTAACAACTCAGTTTTAGCTTCTTCTGTAAATTCCAGCAGCCTCATTCATCACTCTGCGTTTGCATTTTCACAAAAAACGGACGCTTTCCCAGCTTTAACGTACTTTCACTGCAGAAGAACAGGTCCTTCTGGTCGGAGTTGATGGTTTCATACAGCACCTTCTCCTGCTGGCACGACTCACACACAGCGAGGATGCTTTTCTTGGTTTTGTACTGATCAGAACACGACCTACTGCAGAATATAGAGATGCGACTCTGTGGATTAAAGAATTTGTGTGATTAGTCTATCAGCATATCCAACATGTTCAGCAACTGACATGAATTTTTACTTTTTTTTTTTTTTTTTTTTTTTTTTTAACCTGGTGGCTCAGCAGCAGCGGCTTGGTGTTGAACAATTTGCTGCAATGATGGCAGGTCACTTTAGGGGTGTGATCGAGCCTGTCCTCTGCTGGCTTGGGCTGATCTGGGGGTGATCTGGCCTGGGATTGTGTCGGGACAGTAGGGGAGGACGTGGCCGAAGAGGGAGGCACTAGAGGGGGCACTGAGGTATGACTGGGATGGTGGCCTGGGTATGGGACTGAAGAAGAGAAATCCTGAGGAACAGGAGGAACAGAGCTGGTTCCGGCTGAGGGTCCCAGCTTTGGAACCTCTTTATTGGAAGGGTCCCTGAGATAGGAGGTTCCAATGGTCGGGTTGAGCTGAGACGTGTAATCAGACTTCTGCAAGATGATATAAAAACAGCAATTAAAGCAGAAAATCTTTTGGCTTGAATAGTTTTCTACATCTAGAGGTTACCCAGCACACAGTATATTGTTGTGTACTTGACCTTGGGAAAAGTACACAGTGTAGTATTCTTTAATGAAATGTTGATGTTGTAATAAGACTTTAACCTGCATCAAGATCATCATTCTGAAGGAAGAGATGGGTTTGAAACAACTTCTCTGTAGTTTACTTTTGTCATTTCAGTGTTTTAATTTCAGGGGTTGTCAGATATATTGAAACTAAAATAGCACAGGAAGTCCTTTGCATTGTAAAAATCTACTTTTTTTCTTCCCCACACAGATTTATTCCTTGAAATTATTTCACTCAAAGGGATTATATTTACAGGATTTTAGTTCATGAAGTCATTTGATATTATTTATTTTTCACATTTGATCATTTATTAAATTATCACTGTAGTTACATCTTATGTTAATGTATTGTGTTAATTATCACTGTAGTTACCTCTTATGTTAATGTGTTATGTTAATCATCACTGTAGTTACCTCTGTTAATGTATTATGTGTTAATTATCACTGTAGTTACCTCTGTTAATGTATTATGTGTTAATTATCACTGTAGTTACCTCGTATGTTAATGTATTGTGTCAATTATCACTGTAGTTACCTCTCATTGCCACAAAACCTTGTTAGTGCTATAATACCACGTAGAAATTATGTTTTTTATATTTATCATAAACTATAAACACCTGAAACTGATTCTCAGAGAGAAATTTGTGAGTTAAGGGGATAAATAAAAATCAAACAGAGCCACATCTCTGCTATAATCTGGGGCATAAATATTTGTCTTTTAGCCTTAATATATTACCATGTACAAAAACATGGATTTAAAGTAAAAAAAAATAAATAAATTCAGATAACTTGACTGGATTTTTAAAATGTGACTGACCCTGAATGTGGACACGCAGGTGTAGGAGCAGAAGTTTCTTATGGTGCCGTCCACCATGGCCAGATGATACTGAGGAATGGCTGAAACGTTGCACAAGCAGCACGGGAACGGAGTACCTACAAAAACAAGAACAATAAACACAAACTCAACCACCTTCAGGATGGAAAACCCGAACCTCCATTTTGAACATTCATAGCATCGTACCAACAAGACCATCCTGGGCCGGTCGGGTCTGCTCCACACAACTAGACGAGCAGTACAGCTGAACTTTGCCCTTCTGGTCTCGCTCCATGATGGTGGAGGACACCATCAGGGCCTGATGACAGTTGGCACACTCGGTCGACTTCCTGCAGGACTGCACAAAAAGAGTTTTGCACTTTTTTATTTTTAATCCACATAAATAAGTTTGACCAAAACCAGAAATGTGGTCTAATTGGGAAAGTTTTGATCATAAACACAACTAAAATATCACTGTCTTTTAAAAATTAAGGTCAATACATATTGCAGTATGTACTGAGGAGGACTCTCAGCTAACACGCCAAATTTTATCTCAGTGTTGATTGAGCTGGTGGATTTATTTTAAAAGTGTCAAAAACCAGAAGGTTGTACCTGTTTATAGGTGTCGACGCAGGTGGGGCTGCAGAAATAAAGCTGGGATTTTTCGACTGTGAGTGTCTGACAGGAACCCGAGTTGCTGTTACAGTAGAGTCCGCAGCCTTCGCAGCAGTTCATGGCCAGCTGACGCTGCTTACGCCACTTTACAAAGCAGGTATCACTGCAGAGTTTGAAAAGTTTTCCCTGATGGGTAACCTCGTGCTCAATCACCTACAGAAAAAGGCCAATAAATAAAAAGACACATTAGCTTGTCAGTCCAATCGAAATTAAAACTTTTTCTACAAAGTGAGTTCGCTTAGGATATCTACAACAGGTAAGATACTAATTGTTCATAACCTTTTAACAGAACCGAAGTTCAAAGATCTGAACTACCCCTTTTAACTTAAAGCCCCAAAAGTTGATGCCTTACCTTGTTGGAGGCATTACAGATGCTGCAGACGCGTTGATTCTCCAGCTGTTTTTCGGGTGGTTTCTCTGGCTTCTTTTCTTGTCGCTTATCTGCCGTTTTATCAGGAGGTTTGTCAATTTGTTTCCTCTTGTGCCTGAACACGGACAGACAGAACTGGCCACAAAAGTGCATGTATGTGTTGTTGTCAGCTGGGATAGTGACCATATCTCGGGGCTGAAGGATCTCCCTGCAAAGACAGGAACGTGAAACAGTGTGTCTGACTCCAGCATAAAGTTCAAACGATGGAGAAGATGTACCTGTTGCACTGGAAGCAGGCCCGGGGCTTGTTGACTGCAGGAAGGTGGCCCGTCAGACAAACCGTGGAGCAGAAGAGCTGCGTTGACCCTTTTCTCTGGAACGCTGTTTGGCCTTTCAATAGAACCTAAAACAGACCAAAATAACATCAAATAGGAATTATCTACACCCCAAACTACAAACAGTGCATTTTAAAAGGACATATTGTAACAAAAATGGCATTACTCCCTGATTAAGAGCAAATATTTGTTCATCAGAAACTCAAAATATACAACCCTGTCACTTATTTTGGTCCCAGTGACTTAAAATATCTCAGTTAGGAAGTGGTTTGATTTTCAGAAGAAAGAAAAATACAACTTCTTGAACTTCAGGCAAAAAATAGACCCTTATCTGCTTTACCTTCTAACCATGCTGCCTTCGCTGTAACTTTAAAAATGGGAATTCCAACACTTTGGCACAAATTCTAAGAAAATCTTATTTCCAATATAAAATTACTTCTTGTTCTATTAATCTGTATTTTTTCTAGCTGAAAACCTTTTCTTTGCCCTTGAATGGATCATTATCAAGAGTCCAAAAAGAGAAAATGTTCATGATCTAAACTTTGTCCTCTAGGTAACCATTATTAAAGTTAGCAATAAAAATAGAAATAAAAACAGAGGACTTATGGGGAAAAAAATAAAAGTATATAAAGTGATGGATAAATAAAAATGAAATGGTGAATTAACCATCCGCTTCATCTTTTGTCAGCATGTGTATCAAAGTTTGGTGTTTTAACCACCTGGCCAAATTCAATACTTAAAAATGAAATGTTAAAATCAAAGACGAACCCCAAAAAAAAAGTATATATTTGTAAATGTAACTCCATATTTCTCCATTTTCTGTGGGATAGTCTGAGCTCAGTTTGGTGTCAGGCTGAATACTGTCAGCAGTCTGCAAAGGTAAGAGTAAAGTGCATTTACAGACATATATAAATCTAAACGTGCACACAATAGACAACTACAAACTACGGAAGTGTGATAGAAGTGACTAACTTCTATAATTTTGTCTCACAACTCAGAAAATCACCTCAGCTTGTGGAAAAAAGGGACAGTTTAAACTAAATCTAAGTAATGATGGTATACTATATTTTGACATTACAATAAAATGATTTATTTTACTTTTAGGCAGCCACTGCAGCGAACGCTGCCAGGAACAGGGGGTGGTGGAGGTCGTAGTTGTGGTATCGCTGTCAGCGTGTGTATTGAAGATGGGACTGGAAGTTGAGGTCTAACAGAAAGGGGCGCCATGGCTTGCAGGATCGCTCCTCTGCCCGGGATAAAGAAGGCCGTCTGAGTTGTACCTTGGATAGCAGTTGGCACTTTAATGAACGGAGATAAATAAAAAAAAAAAAGTAAAGTTAGTTGTTTTTTTTTTTATCTATGTTTTGCACTTGCAGCCCCTTGTTCATTCTGACTCATTTTGCCAACGCAGGTCACAATTATTTAATCTAGAGGAAAATTACATTTAGTACACAGTCAGTGATTATAAATGAACTCACTGGCCGGAGACGTGAAGGTGTTTCCTCCTCCCACAGAGTAGACAGAGCTGATTCTCAGCTCCTCCTGCAAGACAAAATGTATTTTGAACCAATTTAACAAGAGAAATATCATTAGGAAAACTTGCTGCATATTTGGTACATGTACATTGTTTACAGCAGTAAATAACAGCGCCGTCTTTTTCTTATCCAGTTGATTTACTTTGGCTATTCAGAATATTCAAAAAATCAGAATAAAGTTGAAAATAGTAGTGTCAAAACAACTCTGTTTACGTTAAAGAATACAGTACTACACAACGTGGGCAGCTTCAGCTGGAATAAATCAGTTCTTATGGAGGGACTATTTGAGATTACATCACTGAGCATGAATATAAAATCTTCCTCTTTTCATACCGACCTGCTCCAACTCTTCTTTAATCTGCCTGGTGGAGGTCTGAGGAAGCAGCGCAGCATCGTAGCCCTCATCGATCGGCTCATCTTTAATGTTCACAGCGGGACATATTGGGGGATTACTTTCTTCCACTGGAGCAGCTTCAGGCGTCTGAAATGAAGCACTGTCATGAACACCTGTCATGAAGAGATTCATTTTCTTTGTTCAGACCTTCACCTTGTCTGGCTGGCTGTCCTCAGTCTCCTCCGTCTGGTTCAGAACGTCTGATTTGAGATAGAGAAGTTCTTACTTCAGTTACAATGATCCACAAGTATAGCACAAGATTTTATTTTCCTCCTACAGCTCTTCCACACCACTAACGGTAGAAAAAAAGGTGGCTATATAAAAAAAGTATTTAATTTATGTATAACAAGGATGATTTTAGGAGAAATAGAGTTTAAAGAACTGATGATGAAAACATGAGAAGGAGAACAAAACAATTTATGTAAACACTAAAATTTCATTATACTGCTTTTTCTTGTTTATTATACATGCGATGGAGTCACAAAGTAAAGATGTTGTGAGTAGGGAGTCCGATTAGAAGGCCTAAATTAAATACTTTAAAAGGTTAATGAATTAGAGAAAAGAAAAAAAATTTCCTTATGCTACCCCACCGCTAAACTTGGGGTGTTCTTTTGGCGCAATGACACAAAGTGGGTTAGAGGTAAAATATCACCTTACAAAATGCTTATATTATGAGTTTTACTTTGTGTAGCACTCCTCCGCATTTGAAGTGTTACCTAGAAAAATCAGTTTTGAAGTATGTTCAGCCTCCCTTCACATCACTAGCCATGAGAATGATCATACAAAGTGTAAACGACGACACAAAAATGGCCGCAACTCAGATGGTTTAACAGATATTCTGCTATAATTTGGTGTGTCCCACAAAATGAAGATATAAAAGTGTGAATCAAATACTCTTAAAATCTCTGTTTTGCATCAAGTAATCCATACAAAGTTTTACCTCTGCTGTTTTCTGGTGTGTTGTCCTCTGAAGAGTCGAAGGTCTTGACAGAGTCCCCACTCCCTTCCTTCTCCTGCCTCTGCTGCTCCTCCTCTTCATTGTCTCGAGGTTTACGAGCACAACGGGAGGCGCTATTCTCAGGTCCAAACTGGCCCGTTTTGGTGTTCGCTTTCCCCAAATCGACGTCCTCCAGGGAGCCCATCGGCAGAGCAAAGTGCCAGTCTTCATCTTCCTCCTCTGGTCCGAACTGAGGAAGACCATCCAGGGCGTCGTCAAACGCTGCCTCGCCACCTCCTCTCTTCATATTAAACGGGGAGAGCTGGTCAGAGGATGAAGCGGCAAGACGGGGAAAGGTCTCTCCAAGCCCCTCATCGGGCTTTTCTTCTCGTCTGCTGCAGTTGCTATCTTCTGTCGGTTTTTGCCCCGAAGTTTCCTCTAGTCCTTTTGCTTCGGTCTGACCACCGCTCTTTGAGGAGGCGACAGAACCCCTGGAGGAGTCTGCGAAATTCCCCAGCCCCATCACTTCATCAAACATCCGTGACATCTGCTCCTCGTGCTGGATAGGAAAGAAAGATTAGTTAAAAATGAGTTTCTCACATCTGTGGTTAATGTGACATTAGATTAAAAAAGTGTAAGAAAAATTAGTGACTGAATGCCAACCACCACGTGTGTTTCTTTGCCTACAGAAACAGACAGAGATTGAAAAATAGGTCAGATCAGATGTTAAACTTACGGGTCCACCAGGGGCCTTACGTATGAAAGAGTTTCATTATGAAAGTTGACATACTGATCTGCTGGTGGCGCACTTCTGAGGCTGAGGCATTTCCAGCCTTATGCATCCATCCATTATCTTTACCTACTTCTTCCTTTTCGGGTTGCAGGGGTCACTGACACAGAGGCACTAAGGAGTTTGGTGGAATTTTAGAATCTTTTTTTTTTTTTAATACTCCTTTTACATGTGAATGGCTAGTTCTGGCTGTCAGCAGCAAACTGGTTGATCCACTGTGAAAAGGGGCTATTTATAAGTTTGTTGCAGCTCCTCAGACTGAAGAAGTATTTTGGATAAAAGACGAAACGTTTCAACATAGAAGAATCCGCCCAGAGGACCTGACTTAACCTTGTAAGATTTTTCTACCTGAATTATTGAACATGCATCAGATAATTCAGTTGGATGGGTTGTGGTGTGCTTGGATCATAAACTGTCCTTGGTGTTCAGTTTGTCTCCAGATGAAGAAACCATCGTCATCCCCTTTTATGAGTTCTTAATGAATTAAGTAATTTTTCTGAACCTCCTGGTGTGTGCGCAGTGAATATCTGAAATTTTCTGAATGGGCGACCCATGAAATTTATTACAGAACCTAATCAGATGTAAGCTTTTGCTTTAGGGATTAACTTCCTAACGATAATAAAATGATTAATAATCAAATACCTTGTTTATGCAAGCAATAACAAGCTTAAAGGTTTGCTGATTGGTTGAAAATCTGTGGACACTGAAGCTTTGTGAATCCTGTTGGTTTGTAAATGGATCCGGGCCTCCTGTGGTTACAACAATTACGTTAAAGACGCGTCCCACCAAACTCAATGTAAAAATTAATAAATTTGTTACTTTACGCGGATTTACTGTTGAAATTGTGTACAACCTCAACAAAAAATATATACTGCGATTAGAACAACATATCCGCTTGACGTTTTTAATTAAACAAAGGCGAAGAAAGGATAAGAAAAACTGGAATAAAATAAGCTTTTTTTTTATTGTTCACACAGCAGCAGCTAGCAATGCTTGTTAAAAGCGGCAGTTAACTGCAACATAAAGTTTAATTATTACGTTTACAAAGGTGTATATATAAATGCAATGGAAAGTTTTATTTACATGGAGTTTCACTTTTTTCAAACTAAATGATAAGATGTTAAATGGGACGACCGTAGCGGCATGCAGCAAGCTACAAAGCTGCTAACTATGCTACTAGCATCAATGAGCAGCTCTCGACCGGAAGCTGACAACAACTGCACACCAAAATACGAAACTGTGTCAGTTTAGTTTGCGTTGGACTGTTGCTAAGTAAATCTATTTTCCCATTCTTGTTGTAAATTTCTTACCTTTAAACGTTTAAGTCTAAATTCCTCCGAGTCGGCCATGTTTTAATTATGCTGCAGTCGCCGCGCTCCCAGACGCCCACCTCCAGCGAGGGTAGCACAAATCGGTACAACACCGGGTCAAGCAGACGCAGCAACAATGATGCTGAACTTCATCCCTGGAGATGTCACCTCCTAAATTTGTTTCATAAACACTAAATTACCCTAAATGTTTTGCTTTATACCTATTTTTTTTTTTTTGTCTTCGCGTACTTAAAAAAGCAACTAACTGGAGCATTACCGTAACTTTACGTTAGGTTCTTCTCGCTTCGGTTTTTCTTTGTTTGTAGTTGTAATGTCAGCGATGTCCACTTGCTTCGGTAAAATCAGCAACTTGTATCATGCAAGCAAAGTCTTGTAATAATATGTGTAATAAATCACACTTACGTGAACTCAAAACGTTCTCAGATGAAACCCTTGGCCAACTTAGTTTATATTTAGGTTATTACGGTATTATCAGACGATTCATTTACTGACTACAGCGCGGGTGACAAGACGGTGGGCGGACTTTACCGTGGACCACGTGACAAATGAAAACAAAAGCCAATGGCCGACTGTGATGAATAACAACAAATATGATAAACTGCAGGCTCTATGAAACAGAGGCTATTTTCGGTTTATATTTAGCTGAATTTCCCCTGATTATAAACATTGCAGCGACAACAAAAATGTTTGATCCCACTCCTGTCCAGCAGGTGGCAGAAGTAACATATTATGCTTGTACCGTAAACTTTAGTGCATGCCAGCAAAATCCTGTTGTCGGAGTGGAACGTAAAGAGTAAAATTATTTCTGAAACATAATCTATGGCTGAATATTGCTTAGCAAAAACACATTAAATACAAGATGCATGACTATTGCATAGTCATAAATTTCAAGCCCTGATAAAACAGATGGACCAGAAAAGATGTTTGCGCATGTTTTGTAAAACTTACGGCACTCGAGGTTTTTCCGATATAGACATTTGAAAACTAGAACGAACATGCCCGGAATCGTCGATGAAAGCACATTCTATTTAGTTGTATTTCTTTGTTCGACAACACCGGAACCTTTCACCCCAGGCTCTTCGTCGTCGGGAAGAAGAGGAGTTCCTCTGTTGACATTTTGTAGACATTAATGCCGCACATCGAATAGTATTTACCTCCTTTGTTGGCAGATAGTTTGCTCCACGTAAGGTTAGCGGAGCTGCGGAACATTTTCCCCGGCGGGGAGCTGTGATAATGACGGCGGTGAGGGTGGCCGCAGCGACAGCGGGGGCCTCGGCGTCTTTGTCCCGCTTCAGAGGCGCGCTGGTCGGGGCCGTGCTCGGGGACTGCGTCGGTGGAGAGTTCGAAGGAGCGGAGGAGGTTCCGATGGAGAGCGTGGTGCAGCATCTGAACAGCCTGGACGATGAAACTAAAAGGAACGGTTCGTGAACGAAAAGCTGATCCTTTCTTGTTGTCTCTATCCTGATGCATGCTTTCTTTGTGTTGCTGTTTTGATTTTAATTAGCAAAGCAGCTGAAGGGGGTTGGGGGGGGGGGGTGGATTGTTCTAGCATAAATCTTTGTCAGCACTCTTAAAAATACATAATTCAGACAAGCTTTTTAAAATTTCAACCTATATTAATACCAAAATAACCAAACATGTGTCTAAGTAATGTCTTTAAAAATGATTTATTTAATATTTAGCTAAATTAAAATGTATTTAAATCCTTCATTGGAGTCTGGGACAAATCAGAAATACAGTAAAATGTACTCTGCTAATATTATTTTTGAAAAACTTAACTTTTTAAGAAAGAAAGAGAAAGTAGGTGAACATGTTCAAAAATCTTAAAGCTGTATTGTTGCACAACCTACTTTAAAACACACACACACATATATACAGTATATATATATATATATACTGTATATATATATATATATATTATAATACTCCTGTGTAATATTAGTTCACTTCACCATGATGAGATGCAACATTTGAGCTGAAATGTTCTCTGTTTGTCAGGAATCCTTGAATACAGCGACGACACTGCCATGACACGCTGCGTGGCCCAGTCTCTCCTTGGTCGGGCAGGATTTGATGAGCGGGACATGGCTCGCAGGTAGGCAAACGGTCACATCTGACACTGTTTTTCACCCCCTCTGCACATTTCAGGCCTAACATCAGGGATGTCTTTCCGTGTTTCCCCAATTCTGTAGGTTTGCGAAGGAGTACAGTGCCTCCCCGAGCCGTGGTTATGGTTCTGGGGTGGTCCAGGTGTTGAAAAAGCTCTCCTCCCCCCAGATAAAAGATGTGTATCAACCAGCAAGAGATCAGTTTAATGGCCGGGGCTCTTTTGGGAATGGAGGGGCTATGAGAGCAGCCCCCTTTGCTCTGGCTTTTCCTGACTTGGCTGATGTTAAGAAGGTATGAGGTCATCTTAACACTACATTATAACCAAATCACTGATATGAGAGAAAATTTGAACACATTG
>JARVLU010000624.1:17078428-17096792 GCA_031762415.1 Simpsonichthys santanae | reverse complement strand
GTAGATTATTATTTTTTTAATAATAGCTTTTTCCTGCAGTTTGCTCGTCTTGGTGCCATGCTGACACACTCCTGCTCTCTGGGTTATAATGGTGCGGTGCTGCAGGCCTTAGCTGTCCACCTTTCCCTGCAGGGGGCGCTAGATTTGCCCCAACAGTTCATGAACAGGCTTATCAAAGAGATGGAGGAGGTGGAGGGTGATGAAGAGGCACTTCAGGATGCCAGAATGTGAGTTTTTTTTATGGTTAAGGCGTTCTTTGTGGCTCCATTGTAGTATGTCCAGAATTTAAAGCCCATTGACAGAGTGGGAAAAACAAAAGTGTTTCTTTCCAGCCTAAAGGAAGCAGAGAAGCCATACTGCGAGCGTCTTCACAGAATTAGAGATCTGATGGACCGAAGCAAGGTCAGCATAGAGGAAGTCATCGCCGAACTTGGTCAGTAGCTGCTTGACGTTTTCCTCACATTTTGTTCAGTTGAGTTTGTCTTTTACTGTAATACGTGTCAATTTGATGAATGTCTGCTAGTCTGTAGAGTCGGAGTTAATTTAGAAACTTCTAATTAGCTGCAGATCAAAATGTTGCTGCGTGCAACTAAACGGGTCCTCAACCCGGTCAGAGCAAAGTTAACTTTGAAGCTCAGAGCGACTGAAAAGTGTTTATTCGAAATTTGACACAAAATTTAAATTTAATTAAGATTTAGCTCCTCCCTACAAAAATCCAACTTCAGTTTATTCTGATTTCTTCTCATCACCAAAATTGCTGTTTTTCCTGCAGGAAATGGCATTGCAGCGCTGCACTCCGTTCCCACTGCTATCTTCTGCGTCCTCCACTGTCTCCAGCCTCGGGAATGCCTTCCAGAGGGCTACGGTGGCCTGGAGAGGACAGTAGCATACAGCTTAGCCCTGGGAGGGGACACAGACACCATAGCCTGCATGGCTGGGGCCATTGCAGGGGCCCATTATGGCATAGAAGCCATCCCTCAGTCGTGGATCAGGTGCTGCGAGGGGGCAGAGGACGCTGACGTAAGTGGCGGGTTGCTCCACACGCTCTACCACCGTACGCCACAAGAGGACAGGAGTGTGACGGAGAGACAGAGCTGCGAGAACAAATCTGAAAACAGTTCAGAGAAGAAAACTGGTTGACACCTCTGCCAGATTTAAACAAAAAGACTCGAACATCGCAGACACGTGGACATTTCAGATTCAGAGTTTTATTTTGGAGGTTTATCGTTTATCCAAACTGTTCATATTATGTCAAATGACCACACGCGAAAACCAAACTAACAAAATCCAAAAGTTTGGTTAAAGAATCTGGCACATCTGATGCGTTTCCGTGACTTCAAACAGAAACCCTAAAAAGTACTGTGTACCCTGCCTTGTTGCTCTCATCTGTCTTGTGACTAAAAATGAAAAAGTCTTAAAATACTGTATATTGCACTATAAATTGACCATATATGTTTTATCCTTATGGTGGTTATTAAAATCTTTTAAATTCACATCTTCCCGTTTTTGTTTCTCAGCTTTGTGGAAATGCCTTTTATTATTTTGAAACCTAGACAAGACAAAATATAAAGTTAAATTTGTGTGTGAAGATTTCTCTAAGAGTGATCATTTATTTTAAGTGCATTTAAAACACCCAAAACAGCCAGAAAAACACTTTTAGTACTAAAAGAACCACAGTACTAAAATATTATTTACTCAGTGTTAATATAATAAAGTTTAGTGTCTAAAATAATTAAAATATTACATTTTGATTGAGCCAAAGGCCTTTTAAATAAAACAGGAAAAGTATTTTATTTGTGAATTTTAACTTTTTGTCATAGTCCCTTAAATTTCCTTATTGGAAACATACTCTCACCTGAATGTAGTGAGTGAAGTGGCTCAGTGAAGGTGAAGCCCCAGTATTTTCATATTTTTAATTTTAATTAAATAAGCAACCATAAAAAATATATATGTCTAAATTCAGTGTTTTGTTCAGGAGTGGAGAAAACATGAAATATTTCCTGGTTGTCTTTGAACAAATATAAAAGGAAATTATAAATGTAGTTCATTTTCTTTGAAATCAGCTAAAATGTCTGGAATTTGAACAGCTTATTACTTTGTATATAAAATATCTAAATCTAACAAAAACCTAAGTGTATCTGTGCACACAGTCCATGTAAACAGTTCTGAAGCCAGTTTTCCAGCCAGATTCTGATTTTCTGCATCACTTTGCAGATGTTACAGGTTTTTCTCTGCCGGGGCAACCTCCAGAAAGAGCTGTAGGAACACGGTCAGTCTGCTCAGCAGTCCGGGGCAGAGCTTGTAATGGATGAAGGGAACGTAGATTATCGCTCCACTCAAGATGAATAAAGTCACGTAAAGATATTCAATCTGAGGGTCGTCTATGATTGGCGCCAGCACGAGAAATACTGCAGCGAGGAGGACCAGGATGGGGATGATTATCGGGACCTGTGGAGAGAGACGGGAGTGATGAGACACAATCTGGTGTGCAGATTTGATCAAATCGTCACAAAATAAAATTCAGTGGTACTGACGCTGAATGGCCTGGGAAGCTCCGGCTTCTTGATTTTGAGATAGATGAGTCCAGACAGAGTGATGGCGTAGAAGAACCAGGCTGTGAAGCTGACAAAAGCGATGCAGTAACGAGTCAAACACANNNATATATATATGTATATAAACAACGCAGAGGTGAAATGCACCTGAAGAAGTTAACGATCCTCTGAAAGTCTCCGGGGATCAGCACCACCAGTGAGACAAACGTGGTGAAGATGAGCGCTGGAGAAGGAGTCAGCCGGTGGACGTGGGCCATGGACAGAATATCTGGCTGAAGAACAAACACAGATCTGCTTAAAGCTGTGCAAAAGATTCAGTTAAGGGTTTCACTTCCACCAAGTTTAGCTGCTTTCACAACCCCCAAATTTGAGGAAATCAAGTTAAACTTAAAATGTAAAGTTTTTACATTTTTTTAAATAGTTTACAATTTACAATTTTTTATCATATCATGTCAAAGCAACATTTTCTCCCTAAAACCAGAAGTCTTATTAAGTGGGCAGATCTCCTACACGAAACTGTAGAACAGTGGACCCCAATCCTGGATCTTGAGGGCCACAATCCTGCATGTTTTAGATCATGAGTGTCCAATCCTGGTTCAAGGGCCACCATCCTGCAAGTTTCAGACGTTTCTCTTCTTTAACACACCTAATTTGAATAAATGAGTTATTAACAAGCTTCTCCAGAACTTGGAAGGCATGCTGAGGAGCAGGTAAACAATAAAAACATGCAGGATAGTGGCCCCCGAGAACCAGGTTTGAGGACCACTGCAGTAGAAACAAAGATTTATACAGATGTCGCTCTCGATTCAAGAAATCTAAATGTTGGGGTTTTGGCAGAGGCTTCAAAACATCTGCCAACATTTTTCAATCCGAACAAACTTTGTACGATTCTATAGAGGTAGTTACCATGTGTCCTTCTCTGGCTGCTACAAAACAGACCCGACCCCCGCTGAAGAAAGTCCCGTTCAAAGATCCAAAAGCAGAAAGAGCTGCAGCCACCGACATGATCCAGCCCCAGCTGCCCAACACCTTATTCCTGTCCGAGAAACATTCCTCTTAAAAATAATCCCTGTCTTAATGAATTGATTGTTTGAGCCTAAAAAGCCAGCTTTGTAAAAGGTTGAAAGAGCGTGCGTTCTTTACCCCCAGGTAACGGCGACGGCGTTGGAGGTCATCAGCTCTTTAGGCGTCATCACGGTCAGATAGCTCACATTCACCAGCAGATACAAACCCGTTACCAGAGAAATGGCGATCACCAGAGCTCTGGGAAGATTTACCTAAAAAAATACAAAAGAAAATAACTCCAAATATGAAGAAAAGACTGTTGTTCTATAAATTACATAAATATAAATGGACTCCATCTTGACTTTGGTTGACCCCAAACGTTAAACAGTTGTGACGTCGTAAAATAGAAAAACCAAAATCAATTATTAAAAATATAAAAAACAATGTTTTATTCACAGTGGAATAATAAAACAGTGCACTGTTCAAAAGCCTTCCTCTCTGATGATATGGGGGTGCATTAGTGTATATAGCATAGGCAGCTTACACATCTGGAAGCACAGGTTAAAGAATATCTGCTCCCATCCAGTCAACATCTGTTGTAGGGAAGGTCTTGCACATTTCAGCAAAACAGACAGTGCTAAACCATGTTCAGAATTCCAACGGCTTCAGAGATGAAACGTCAAAGTCCGAGGATCAGTAGTAGAAGAGTCCGGGTGCTGAACTGGCCAGTCCAGACCTCTGATTAGTTGAAGACATCATGAACCAAAAAACTCGCAAACTATCCAGGACTGCTGAACTAGATTCCTCCATCAGACAAGAATGGGACAACGCTCCCTCCAAAAACTCCAACATCTGGTCTCCTCAGCTCAGAGACGTTTACAGATTGTCGCTAAAAGAAAAGCAGATGCTTCGCAATGGAAATCATGACCCTGTCCCAACTTTTGTGAGCTGCCACAAAATTAGAAATGACCTTATTTCTCTTTTAAATGATGCAATTTCCAAGTTTAAACATCCAACAGGTTTACTATTATTCACTGTGAATAAAAACTTGGGTTCATAGGATTTGCAGACAGACAGAGAGAATCCTTACAATTGTCCTTTAACCATTGGATAATCTTCAGGATTAAGAGCTCGTGAGAACTGGTTTTTGATAATCTATCTTCTCACCTCTGGTTTTTCCAGCTCCTCCGTGACATAATTTAGGTTGTACCAGCCAGCATATGACCAGAGCCCTTGATAAAAAGCCATCCCTAAAGCACTGGCAGAGACTCGAGTCCCTTTAAACGAGTCCTCGACATTCAAATTCTCCACAATCATAGTGTTGTTCTGTATGATTTCCGCTATCCCACCAAGCGCAATGGCTGCCAGTGCCGCCACTTTGGTCACTGTGAAGACAACTTGGACTCTGATGGCGACGTGGGCGTTCAAGATGTTGATGGTGGCCACGACCAGGATGGCGACGGCTGCAATGCATTTCACAACCAGCTGTGGAGGCTGACAGTCGGAGTAAAAAGGTGCCGTCGCATACTTTGCAATGCTGATGGCTATCGCAGCGGTGCCGAAAGGCTTCACCAGCAGGATGAAAGTGATCGCAGCAAAGAAAGCAGGGCACGGCCCGTAAATCCTCAGTATGTAGATGAAATCCCCACCAGATTCTGGGATGATGGTCCCAATCTCAGTGTAGGACAGTGCCGCGAACATGGCCACAGCTCCCGAGAGAGCCCAGATCACCAGACTGGCCCCGGGGCTCCCCACGTAGGCTAGAACATACTGAGGGGACATGAAGATCCCAGCTCCGATCATGGTTCCACAAACCAGGGCTACACCTCCCGTCAATCCGATAACCCGCTTGATTTTCAGGTTTTCTTTCTCTGCCATGACGCTCACACAGCTCAGTCACACAAAAACACCAAAAAGCACTGAAGCACCTTCAACATTTTATAAGCAACAGGATTTATGATTAATCTGTGGTTGTAAACTTTTTACACCCAGCTGCTGATTAAACTCTTTATACAAGCCTTTCTCTAGAACACACTGACCTTCACACCTTTTCCCTCAACAGGACCCACTAAAGGCATATTGAAGGAATGCATCATCTGCCATCTTTAATCCCAGGAGAACTTTATATTGAGATTGAAAATAACATTATGCACAATTTGCTATGCTCTTGGGCTGTACTGGACTCTCAGTTGCTTCCTTTTCAAATTTGAGCTCAAAATCTGTAAAAGTGATTAAATTATAGACAGTTTTGTGTTTGCAAAGGTCATTTGGCTGAGGAGCCCATTAAAATGTGTTTATCTGCAAAAGTTAATCAGTTGACAAAGCCAATGATTTTATATCCTGAAAGATTCTTAAAAATGTGTCCGCTGGTCCATGAGACATTGTGCTAATGGACTGGGTGGACTCCAAATGGCAACATTTTACACACAGATCTTGCACAACCTGTCAATGCTCAGAATGTGTGCTGGAAGCTCTGATCAGCTACTACTCACAAAATATTCTACTAATATTTGTAAAATGGACAGAGTTATTGCCATTTCTGTTTATTGCTGTAAGTGGGTTGACTTTAATGGACATTCAATACCCTTTTACAAGTTTCATTAAAATAAGTCCTATATTTCATGGGATTTTTAGCTTAAAGACAAGGACAATAAGATTAAACATATATGCTAATTATAGCATCTAAATCCAGTTGAAGATGATAATCCAGCCTTTGTAAGACCACAAACCCTGATAGAAAGCACAGATAATGGAGCTAACGTTGACGTTTGCTCTTAAAAGAATTGTCCAAGTTCCGAGGGTTGCCCTAAAAAAGCATGGCAACCCCTCCCAGGATGATCAGCAGCGCCACAATTATGACTGCCATGGAGACCACCTGGATGCAGGAGGCAAAGTGCACACTCGAGGTGATTATGGCCAACAACAGGATCACTTCTGCAGCTACGCATTTCAAAACCAGCCATGGAGATGGGGCAGCTGCTGTAGAATGGAGGCACTATGTATTCTGCACAGCTCAGAACCATTACACCCATGAGCCTCATGATGAAGATGAACACATGAAGGCCGTGACTTTCTCAGCCGTCTGCAGAAGTAGATGCACTCGCCTCTTGACTCTGGAATGACTGTTTCCAGTTCAGCATAGCAGATCCCCCCCCCACCCCCCAAAAAAAAACAAGACTATCAGCCCACAGCAGGCCCTTAGGAGGATGGCACTGGGGTGAGGCGAGCAGGATGTACTGGGAGGTTGATAAAGATCCCAAATCCCACCATGGTCCCAGCAATGGACACCACTCCAAATATCCCAACATCCCTCTTCAGACGGAGCTTCTCTGCCATCGATGGCTGAAGCTGCTCCTCTCTGCAGTAACAATAATTAAAGCAGCACAGTCGTCACTGTATTTAACTGTGAGCTACTTGGTAACGTCAAACTCAACCGGAGCGTAAACAGACATTAAATGAAGAAATGGGGCGAAGTGGTTTGACCTCGAAACACCTTTTTTTTTTTTTTTTTTTAATTGGCTACAGTTTTGCAAAATCCCACCAGAAAGCTTCCATTTATACTCGTCCAATGAAAAAACACTCGGGACAACAGATCTGTCAACAGATCTCACTTGTAAATGAGTCTTCGAGGCTCAATGTGATTTATCTGTTTAAATAAAGGTTGAATGGGAAAAAAAATGTAATTCTTCTGTTAAACACCTTGTTTTTAGTCTGGAGCCAGTTATTGCAAAGTAAAATTACTGATAGACTTTCAAGATCATCATCATCATCATTATCTTCATCATATTGAGTCATGAGAAAGGAAGCACCCTGATATGTATCAGCACACTGTAAAAAACATAAAAATTAAAAATAAAAATAAAAAGGCCTCTCTCATCTTTAACAGGTCATGAAGATAAAATGTGGGTTAAAAAAAAATTCTGGTGAACAACACACACAAAGTTTCCGCAGTAACGTCCCTTGTTTAGCTAAATGAGGCCACGGTGCTTTCAGGCGCTTGTTAACACAATGCCAAGATGGAAAGACAACAGCAATGAAGAAAACCAACTGTTGTTGCCCAACGGGTCTGTGAAGGGTCAAAGGGCATTTCCAACTGATTTAGAATCCATCATTATTTAAAAGATGTCCGTCCAGTTACTGTATGAAGCTTCATTAAAGACCGCCCACTGACTTGAGATGTTTTGCTAAACATCTCACAGTGATAGCAATTGGACGTGTTGTGACTTTCAGCTACAACCACACCTAAGTTTAGCTCAAAAACTGTAAGAGACTTGACAACATATTTATGTTCTATGTGATCAGTTGGCTGTGGCAGCCATCTTGAAATGGGTTAGCTCCAAGATCTTCATCCATACATGTGTCCTGACAAATTCCACGTTGCTTTAGATAAATATATGTAGGAGTGATTGAGTTAGACCCACTACCGTTCATCAGCTGATCAATAACTCCTCTTACCTCGGGGCGTTTCAGCTCCTCTGTCACGTAGTTCAGATTGTTCCAGCCGTCGTACGACCACAGTCCCTGGTAGAAGGCGATACCGATTGGGTTGATACCAACATTTGTGTTCTCGAAGGAATCCTCAAAGCTTCCAGTGTGGCCCCTGATGAGCATCACCACCCCTCCGATTATGATGACCCCCAAGGCCACGACTTTGGCCACCATGAAAAACACCTGCACCGACATCGCAAAGCGAACATTCAAGCAGTTTATGACAGCTAGAGCTATAATCGCTGCGGCAGCTACGCATTTCACCACCAGCACAGGAGGGGGGCATTCTGAATAAAAAGGGGCCACGACGTACTGAGCGAAACTCAGGGCGATGCCAGCAACGCCAGCTGGTCTGACAAAAAACACAGAGCTGAACACCAGCATGAAGGCGACAACTGGGCCAGAGGTCCTGAGGATGTAGATGTACTCTCCTCCTGACTCTTCGATAACGGTGCCCAGCTCAGCGTAACAGAAAGACACCATTATCACCAGCAAGCCACAGCAGGCCCAAACCACCAGGCTGGCTCCGGGGCTGCCAATAGTGGAGATCACCGTCTGTGGAGACATGAAGATCCCAGACCCGATCATCGTCCCACCTATCAGTGACACGGCTCCCATCAGCCCCACTTCCCGCTTTAGGCTGAGCTTCTGTGGCTCGGAGTCCATCACCAGGCCGGAGTTTCAGACCGTCTGCTGCCTGCCGGCCCAAACACTGCAGGTAAACCCTCTAATTATATGGGCAAAGTCACTATTGCATCAACACGGAGTTAATAATTATGAGGGTGGGTCATAGAACACCTTTTTCTACATACCAGCTTTCAAATGAATCAGCAACATTTAAATGTTTTTGACTTTTGCTAAGTCAGAGAGGCAGAACAGTGACAGAACAGAACAGTCAGAGTGATCGTTGTTCAGAAAACCAGCTAACAAATGATTTATCTCGTTCTAAAGTTCTCTGGCTTAACCTGACATCGGTATGGAAGACCAATAGCACCAACATAAATGTAGTTTTTAAGAATGACTTTACTGAACATTGCTAAAGAAGCTGAAACTGAGCGCTTAAAGATAAAACAAGAACGCTAAAAAAAAAAAAAAAATCTTAAACACTACCTAAAATCTAAAAAAATCAAGAGCCAAAAGTAGCAAAACACTAGGTAACTGATAAAGCATCAAAATGCCAGGCATAAAAATAAATGCAGCAGACACTAGCTAAAGGCTAAAATTAGCAAAACGCTATCTAAAAGTAATAAAAGCCTACATAAAAGTAGGAAAAAGTTAGTTAAAAGTTGTAAAGCAATAGCTAAAAGTAGCAAGTGTGCACCAAATTATTTGTAAATAAGTATTTTAATAAAGACAAAAAAAAAAAATAGCTCTTAATCTCAAGTTAGCTCAAGATTTTCATTTAGGAAAAGCTACAGTAGCAGCAACGATGCAGAAGTAGGTAGACGGCAAACAACGAACTAAAAATAAACAAACACAAAACAATAAAAATGTTGATTCAGACGCACGATGATTTGGTTTCCAAAAAACTGGAAAATCAGTGCCAACAGGAGTGGAGCCAGTGTTATCAGGCAGTTGCCAGATCATTCAATTAAGTTGTTTCTTGTAGATTTAGACACTTCTCAATATCTCAAGTTTTCAAAATTTAAAACATTTTTAAATTGTTTTAATTATCTGTATCTTTTTGGCAGATTTAACTATAAACTTATAATGATTTAAAATATCTAATAGGTAAGGAAATGTCAGCAAACAGTCACAATGTTTTTGAATTTTATTTTTTTTCTGACTAAACATTTCTGCTTCAACACACCAAACAAAACGTGCCTGAATGTGGAAGCAGTTTAATGAGAACATCACGCTGGTTATCTGATGTCCGTCTTTGATCCGTTCAGCACCATCAGGAGACTTTGTTCTCTGCTCCCGTGACAAAAAGGTGAACGTTCTTGTCGGAGTGCAGCATTTGTCCGGCCCGCTGCACTCCGGTGATGGCAGCCAGTTTGTGGGCGTCGTATCGAGAGTAGAGGGCGGTGCAGGTCCAGCTGGCCTCCTCCCCATGACAACCTGCTGCCAGCATGTTACACACCTCACTGTAGTAATGGGGGAAGGTGGGCAGTCCGTAGAATATCAGGTTATGGATCCCTTTGATGGTGTACCTGAACAAAGAAATATTCCAAAATCAGTGTTTCTGCAGCATTTGATGCAAGAATCATTCACTTTTTTGTTTTTGGAATATGATTATATTTAATGTGACAATGCAGATTGTATAATTTATTCAATAAAGTTTATTACAAGAGGACAAACGCTCATAATCAACAGAACTTTTTGGTTTTATTGTTGTGATGCCAACTGACTAAAAACTCTTGCATTTCCAAACAAAAACAACAAAAGGTAAAAAGTTTTTTACTGGTTAAGTTTGTCCCTTAGTTCTTAAAATAAAGGTGGGAAAAGCTGAACCATTTCAAACAAGATCACACAAAAACATTAAATAAATTGGTCTCATATTACCAGAATTAAATAAACATTTAAGTGATTTTAAATTCGTTTTTTTTTTTTTTTGGAATTACAGCATCAGGACTCTTCTTAAGTGCAGGTAAAGTTAAATAAACTGGTGAAATGCTAACTCACAGTGGTTATGAAGGTTTTAAACTCTGCTGATTAGGCTTGTCATGATAACACATTTTGCTGGGCGATTAATTTTCTCAAACATTATTGTGATAAATGATAATATTATTTGAAATTTGACAATAATTTATACCGGTAATTATTGTCAAATTTAAGAAGAAATGTTTGTTAATTTTTGTATTTAGTACCTTTTTTGACCACTGGATGGCAGTACAAGAATGTTTAAACTGAAGGATGGATAGTGAGGGAGCGAGCAGCGTGTCTTAAGAAAAATGGGAGGGAGGCCTCTTGGTGTGACATGGGCTGTCTCTCGTTCCTGTTTTTCGGTTCACAAAACGGCGGACGCTCGGTGTGGTTTGAGCTCTTTAGCATAGCATTTATCACGCAAAGATTTTAATACAAAAAAATCAATGAATGAGTTCTCATCTTTTCTTTTTTTTTTTTCAGATAAAAACAACCTTTTTTGACAAAGGCACAGGTTTCAACCATGAATTTTGGAGCTTCGACAAAACTGAGTTTTTTTTCTCGAGTTCAGCCTGTTAGCTTAGCTTGTAGCTTAGCTTCTCAGCTTAGGTACTTTTAACGATCCAAAAATGCAATTGTGGATGGCTAAAATGAATTTTAAAGAGAAAAGAGAAAGGGAGAGACACAAAGGAACGATAAAGCGGATAAATGAAAATGAGGTTAATAATTTTAATTTATCATGTGATTAATTGATTTGTTTATTGTGATAGGCCTACCGCTGATGTGGAAACAATTCCAGATGTTCTTGCTTCAGAACTTTCATCCCATCATTATAACCTCGTCAAGTCTAGCTCTATGAGGAATTAGCTAAAAATAATAATAGCAGAACCAATTCTACTGGCTAACAGGACAACCTTCAGTGGCTTTTGCACAATAAACATGAAAAGAGAACTTAAATCCACACAGAGAACAAAAGACGGGGCGGATCGTTGGACTGAACTGACCTCTTGTAGAAGTGGAAGCGTTCGGTGAAGAGCAAGAACTGCTTCTCTCCTTTCCGGAAGAAATGCCGCGCTCGAGACACCTCCGGCTTGCTGGAATACTCGCAGATGCAGGTGAAGTTCATATCCTTCTTCTTCATGTGGTTTCGCAACCGAACATAGTCGAAGTAGGACGGGATGTAGATCAGGGTGTGGGACATAACCGAGTCCTTGTACTGAGGCAGAACTTTATCTACGAAAAACTGAAACCTACGAGCAGAAAATACAATTGGAAACAAGGATTTATTCTGCCGTTGCTCTTTGGTCGTCTAAAAGATGATAAATCAAAAAACCACCACAAGGATGCAGCACAAACAGATGAACCTCTTGTAGCTAGGACGACGAGGAGAAATATTTTCAGATGATCTTACCGAGCATCGTGATCGATGAAGCTGTGGGAGGAAAACATCTGGAACACGTGAGGCAGCTGGACCAGAACCTGGCAGATGGAGCCGGTTTGTGGCACGTTTTTAGTGACAATCTGAAAAAAGAAAGAAAAAAAGTTTGTTTTTTTATTTTAAACCTGGACTTCACTTCTGATTATAGATGCTTGTGTGTTACTTGAGTAATTTAATTTTTGTATATTCAGTTTGAGGAATGTTTTAATAACCTTTTTTTTTGTTGTTATTTTGACCGTATGAGATTTTACTTGCAAAAACTGTTCAGCCACAGAATGGACAAAACATGTTGCTCTAAAATAAATGAACTACTGTATTTCCTTTATGAAATAACTGTGTTCTTCTATAAATAACCAATTGTTTTATTCATTAATAAAAGTTACAATTAGTGCAGCATCCAAAGTTTCCTCCACTGCTAAATAGAAAATGTTTTAAAGGCCACGTTGTTGTGAAATGGACCTTCTGTCAAGTAAATGGCAACTTTACTTACAAGAGAAAAGTGCAAAGTGTTGAGATCTTATCTGCATTATTTTCTCTCTCATGCTTCCTCTAAAGTTATTTGAAATGTAAACGGTGTCTACCGGACCTGTCCTCTGTAGTTGGCACAGTGTTTGGTCAGGATGTTGTTGATTTGGGGCTCCTGGATGGAGCTGAACACCAGCGTCTGCCTGTAGTGTCTGGCCCAGTTGTTCAGGTTCCACATCCTGACTCTGGAAAAGTCGACGCCGTGGGATTCCAGCGGCTGCAGGTTCATGTGCTTCACCACGTGCTGGTGAGGGGAGACAACAAACCTCAACTACAGATACATCTCTTTAAGTAATCTTTTAATTAAGCTCTGAGTTGGATATTAGAATGAATAAATCAGGTTTAGGCTGGAGCAGGTTCGCTGTTTGACAGCAGGTGGCGCCGTGGTATGAACATACCAAGACATGTTCCCAGTTCTGCATGAGGTAAACATCGGCGTGGTCCACGACCAGCAGCTCGATGGACGACAGGAAGTCATAGTCTCTTTTTTTCTCTCCTTCTGCTCCCAGCACGGTGCGAAGGCCGAGTGGAGACGCGATGATGATGTCTGACGAGTAAAATGGGGCGTAGAGACGAACATTGCCCTTCACTATGGACACACCTGGGGAGAAGAGGACACTCTCAGAGATAAACTCAGACTGTCTTGTGTTTTTGTCGTTATGAACCGTACCGATCCTGAAGTGATCGTCCACGTTGCCTGAAAAGATGGCGTTATAATCATCTGGTCTGTGCAGGTTGGGTGGCTTCTCATCGGCCTCCATTCCAAACTCCTCCTTGAACTTCTTCTTGTTGCTGACCATGATCTTCTTGCCTTTTGTCTCCAGCAGGCTGACGAGTGTGTGGACAATCTGCAGGGCACCGCCTCGCAACGGAACCAAAATCAAAACCTGACAAATAGATCACAGTCATTGGCGTTTTGTAGCTTAATCTAAATATCTACAAGTATATTTTTAAAACAAACACCTCCAATAAATGCAGCTCAGGTGAACCCAGATCAGGTGATTTATTTCAGTTTACATCAACAGACCTGCTGGCATCCTGTGTGTTGTTCAGTAGATGTAGGGAGCAGCTAACTAGAACCTGATTCTGCAGTTATCAGTGAGGTTTTGTGTTACAACATGTGGTGAATGAGGTAAATACAATCCAGTCAAAAACAGTGACTGCTCCCGAGCAAAAATATTAGTGGGGCAGACATTAATTTCCTGAATCATTAACTGCACAAATTTTACAAACAGCATTATATTTTTCTGTGATAAAAAAATAGGATACGTGTTATAGTTGATCTCTTTGCACAAATGTGTCTTTTTTTTCCTTCTCGCAGGTCGAGGATGTGTCTCGTGAAAAACAGTCCGGTCTAATAAATCAAGAAACGGACGCCTCCCACACCAAACAGTGATAATTTGGCTGCATCGGTGCGCAACTAAATTAATCAACACAATGTGTGACTGTATGACAAGAGAGATAACGGATTGTTCAAAACTGCTAGGTTCTGTAAAGTTTTTCACTGTAATAAATAAATATAAAGGTGAATAAATTACATAAGAATGTGCCCTTCAAAGGAAGATTTGACTGCGTCGTTAACTGTGTGAAGCAGGTTTCCAAATGGTTCTGATTATTAGTTATTTAAACTTAACAATAATTTGTTTGTTTACTTTTAGTTTCGAGCGGCAACTCAACATCTTTATGATTGTGTAATAAAAAAAAAAAAAAACACAATCAGCTTCAAACCGCAAAGTGCATTTCAACTGAGATGTTTAATTAATGCACACATCTAAGGAACTACTGTTTAAGGTGTGAGGTGTGATTTGTCAATTTCCATATGTTGTGTGTGTATGTGTGTGTGTGCGTGCGGGTGTGTGTGTATTTAGCCTTTAAAAAGCCTCACTCCCAAATCTGCTCCTTTAAATTGAGAAAGCTCCTCGGATGAGGAACGAAACGTCTTTCTTACTACAAATAAAGTCCAGTTGTTTCTGTATTGAACTTTTTTGAACACATCTAAGGAGTTTTAGGTTTTTCCACTTGTGCTTTAGAACAAAACTGCTGTGAATATGTCAGAAAATACTATTTTCTTACTTAGATCCCTCTTTCTGGCTCTAATTTCATTTTGTATTAATTAATTAATTTTATTAATTAGAGTACAAAGTTGATTTTAGCTGTGTTCCTTTAAAACGATGCATATTTCTGTATGTTCCAGAGTTTTTACTTCTTTTGGTCACAATCAGAAACACCTCGATTTATCCTTACAGAACCTGCTCACGGGTCACAGCTTGTGGTCCAATCTGTGTTTGTCTCAGCTTCATCTGTGTTTTCTCACCTGACTGAAGCTGAGACAAACATCTACAAGCAAATCTGCATTTACCTTTGGTCTGGTCAGCCCCTGGTCTCTGGGTTCATCTTGTGGTTCTGCTCTGGCTTTAGTTAGAGCTTTTTGCTCTCTGAGCTGGGCGTTGTGGGCCAGGATTCTAGAGTTTGACTTCAGGACATGGTTGAGCACATGGAGGCAGTACGAACTTAGAACCTGTGGATGGTGCTTAATGGGGCACATCTCAGAATAAAAGATGTCCTTGTAGGTACCCATGAGGGCCAGTAGCTCCAGCTGCAGAGGGCTGATTTCTTCAGCTACTCCTTTAGGATCGGAGGACTGGTTCAGAAATTTCCAGCTGTTCTCTAAAAGTTTGTGGAAAATAGGCAAGTTTGTGTTCTTCTGTGTGCCAACGGAGCCAAACTCCTCAAAAGGTTTAGTGCAGAGAAGATTCCCCAGTTTAGGCCACTAAAAAATAAAAGAAATAATTTGTTAGAATTTATAAAAAAAAAAGGAGAAAAAAAGCTGTTTAATTCATTAGTTTGTGGGTTAGATACCAAAATTTGAGTTTTGGATTTGCTGCCAGATGTTAACTTTTCTACATCCTCTTCAGTGAGTTCTGTGTCCAAATGCTGTAAAAACATATCTGGAAATGCAGATTATTAGAAATATATTGAAACTTTATTCATATTTTGCACATTTTACTATTTGCTTTATCAGAAAAATAAAACCCTGAAGAAACATCAACATCAATTAAAAACAAAAAAACTATTTTTTTTTTTACATTTTAACCTATTTTTTTTCTTACCATCTTTAGAATTTTGTGCAGATTTGTCAACCGTATCTTGTTCTTCGTTTTTCATGAAGTTCGTTTCTAAACAGAATTCCAACTCGTGTTCCTTGTCTAAAAACTCTTCAACTTCTGCTTTCTTCTCCTCCTCCTCTTTCACATCTTCATCAGCAGGACCTTCATCTTCACTTTCACCTTCACCATCCTCAGCTCCATCGCTGCCCTCTATAATAATCAGAAACTTATCTTTTTAGTCTAAACGGGTCGACATAACCTCTGGGTGTAGAAAAAAATTTCAAACGATTTTTTTTGTTTTGTTTTAATCTCTGCCTTAAATATGCTGCGAGTGCCTCGCAAGTAAAGTCTGATGACAACGAAAATAAGAAAGAAGTTCCACTCCAGCAGCTCCTGAAAGAGTCTACCTCTCAGTAGCTTGGAAATTCAAGCAGTCCACAAGATGACTGCTGAGAACATTTGTATTTAGTGAACTTTATACCGGTATACTGTATAGTGCAAAAATACTTTTTAAATAAAAAATTTCTTAAGATTTTTTTGCCTTCTTTTTGTAAAGGTCGCAGACAAAAAGATACGGTCCAGAGGTTGTCTGCTGGACAACCTGGAACATTTCCTTATGTCAACCCCTGCTAAATGTCAGGAGTGCTTTAAAAAAAAAACTCACCAAGAAGTACTTCCTCCTCATCATCATCTTCTTCTTCATCATCATCAGAGCTTTCCTCGTCTTCGCTCTGGACATCACCTGTAGGTTGGTTAAGGGATGAAAGAAGCTTCGTATAAGCGGATTTCTGCTCTGGTTCTTCTTCCACTTCTTCCTTGTCATCGGCCTCAGAATCAGATTGTTCCGGACTCGATGGCTACAACACAAACAAGAGCAGAACCACTAAAACTGACTGTATATTCAGAAAGTTTTCAAAATGTCACTAAAAACAGAACAATCCCAAACTTCAGGCAGAGGCGCTTCAGGATATGTTGGTGCATTTATTATATGTGACCATTTTTGACTTGGGAAGATGCACATGTTGATTTTTGTTCCACCCAAACACTTTTAGGGAACAAAAATGAAACATTTTTGTGACTATGAGTTAATGACAGACACAATTTAACAATCGAACAGACAGATTCAATGTGGGCACGGTAGGTAACAAGAGTGTCTGCAAGCTCAACAAAAGAGTAGATACGTTTGTGCACATTTAATTTAAAAAAAATCGTATACACACAAGAACTAAACTGAAGCAAAATGGTCTCGGCATGAGAAATGACAATAAAATATTAAATTCAATTATTTGAAAAGAAATATGGCTTGGATATATTCCTTATTTGAAAGTTATTATTACAATAAATATACTGTATAAGTATATATTGAATAAAACATGTTAATTTACTTGCCAAAGTACCATCTCACATTAAATGAGTAAAATGAGCTTACATAACACATTTTATTTCCAACAGTGAACAAGAATACTGTATATTGTTATGAACCTCAAGTATTGGTTCTTGTAGTGTTAAACTTCAAGTTTGGGGGAGATAAAGATGAAAAGTTTTGATTATGATTTAATTCTTAAGTGAAAAAGGCTGCAAACCTAAACACATTTAAATAATACTTGTTAACTAAATAAAATGTTTGGTTTTAAGTTTGTAGTCATGTCAGATAACTAAATAAATATATGTGGGTATTTTCCCAACAAGCTCCATAAAGTAGTACTACATGTTGCAAATGTATAGCTAAAATATGGTTGAAAATACATGAATGTAAGTATATGTGGACATAAATAATAACTTCAGTGGTGCAGCAGAATACTACGTATTCTTGATTTGTTTTGGTATACAGATACAGTATTATAGTGCTACTCACCAGTTCCACTATTATTTCAGTCCTCTCGGGCCTTTCATGTACTCTGTGAAAAAAAAGTACAATACAAAGCAATAGCTGAAATATTACAGCTAAAAAAGCCTTCAAATGTAATGCAAACTCACATAAGTAGGAGTTGTATTTTATTTTGAATACTACTTGCTTGTTTACATATTTCTAGCACATTAGATTGACATTGGAAACTTCTATAGTATTCTGCGTAATAAATGTTAAATCATTTCAATACAAAGCCATTTTAAACTAACAGCTGAAAATTTCGTTAACATCGTTAGTGTTGCGAAAGTACGAGTTAGCCAGTGCAGTTAGCTTCATGGCTAACTCAAAAAAACTAGCTCGTTGTTCTTTAAAACAGCCCGAGTTATGTTAAACGTCTTACACATCGTGAAACGGATGCTCCTCTCCAAATTCCTTCAAGTGTTTCTTCTGTTTTTTGGATAAATTAGTGAAGATTTGATTTTTCTGTCTCCGTTTCCCCATGTTGTGACCGATGTTTATGCACGTGCAGCCGGTGCCAGCAACCTCTTCTTCGCTTCTACTGCGACCGCTCTGCGTCAGAAGATCTCTGCCGCCACCTGCAGGCGTGGACTATGAAGCGCAGACATATGTGTGCCAGATATTACGCATGCGCATTGGTTTTCTCAAAAAGGTTGGTGTAATGTAGCCTAAACTCTAAATTATGTAAAAAGTAAGTTATTTAAGGAGCTGTCAAGACTGTTTTCCACTTCTTTGAGAATGTCTTCATTTAACTTTTTTTTTTTTTTTTTTTGGGGGGGGGGGGGGGGGGGTAAAA